>OY821518.1:275507625-275685125 GCA_963682025.1 Cordilura impudica | reverse complement strand
TTTAGCTCTGCTTTTATCTTATACTTCATTTTATGGACTGAAATAAACAAACTAACACCGATGTGCATGTGAATTTCATTTTTTAACACGTTCATTTTTCACAATAGATTTATGGCTTTATTTTCCGTAATTTTATTTTACAGGATTTGATATAATTTTTTTTTCCTGCAAATGCAACAAAACAAATTTTAGAAATAAAGTTCATTTGGGAATTTGATATAAAACACGTTTTGGAGAAGTTATTTAAAAAAAAAAAATAAATAACAATGAAATATTACCGACAATAAATGCCTACAGCAAAAATAAATTATACTTTAAACAGAAGTTGTAATAAATATAAAAGTTTACAAGATTGAAGCTCTAATTAAGTTGTTGATTAAATTAAAACAAATGACAGATGCAATTGTGGTTGGGTTTGTTGTTACAAAACTAATCCACAAATATAATAATTATGTTAGTTTGTAGTGCCTAAATTCCTTAAAATGGCTTTCCTCAAAAAATCATCTATAATATGGGCTTTTTAAGAAATGGAAAAATGCACCAGTTGATGCACATCTGTAGATAACTACCTTTCATATGGTATGTTTTTTTTGTAAAAATCGTTGGTAACTAAAAGTGTAGAAGAGGTCACAAGAAATCGCCTTGCCTATTAATATTATATATGCTTTTCTGAGCAAAGCCGTTTTAAAAAAGTAATTTTTCTTATAAAGAACATTTTAAATACGTTATTTTTTTTCTTAAAATAATAAATATATTATAATATAATAATCGAAGGTCGATTAAAAAAAAATTTAAACTAACATAAACAAACGCCGCGATACGGGTCTTCTAATTTAGCCTCTATTTTCACCCCTCACTCTCAGAATCGACCTAACTTTTGCTAACCTGGATTTGTTCCACAGTGTTATTATAAAAAGTGTCAATTCTTCCTAAATTCTATTCCAAAATAATACCTTTCCTTTAAATATAGTACATTTCGTTAAAAATTTACTTTTTCTTTAAAAAAAAATATATTTTCTTAAAAAAAGTGCCTTTTCTTAAAAAAGTAACTTTTCTCAAAAAATTACCTCTTCTTAAAAATGCACCACTTCTGAAAGAAGGACCTATGCACTATTTCTCAAAAAGTACATACCAATAGAAAACACGTTATATTACACAGTACAACATTTTTAAGCTTATTGATTCGGGACTCAATTTTGATAATTTTATGTGAAAGTAGCCTAAAAAATAAGAACTTCTGTATCATTCGTTTGGCCATGTTACATCAACAAATAATTTTAATATTTTTTTGAAGTTAGTAAGTATCGTATAGGGGAATTTGTCACGTTTTAGGCTCTGTTGTTTGGCATAACTCGAGAACCACTACTCGGATTTCGCTGAAACAATTTTTGAAAAATCAAGAATTACAATTACTTTCATCTGTTTATATAACGTTTCGCTACATAAGCAACAGTTTCGCAGTTATAAATAAATGTATGAAGAAAAAAAAAATATTTTTTGCCTAAAATTTTTTATTTTTTTTTGTAAACTTTATTTTGCATGAAAAAAACATTCCGATTCATATTACAGCTATTCTTACACAGAAAATATGTGATTTTTATATGTTATCTGTGCATGGAAACAAAATTCAGAACATTTTCAATTATTGTCACTATCCATCCTCGTTGAAATTGACGCTTGTGGTTCTGATGACCTTGGTTTCTTCGTAGGTTGTTCATATTCGTGTTCTGAGTCTGCATCATCATCCGAGTTAGACATAATATTCAAGGGCATGTTTTGTTCAGTGTGTCCACCAATTTCAGTGTCATCTTCATCTTCGGTGCTTTCATCTTCAAACTGCATAATTTTAGAACTGCACCATACCTCCGCAAGCAATGCATCCAATTTTTTGCCTTTGAATCGCTTTTCCATTGGCATGGTCACCTGGTGGAACCTCTCTCCTTGTTCGTCCGATTCCTGAGGTAATTGTGCCAAAAATGTATCAAGGTGCAAATGCATGAAATGTAATTTTAACGTCATGGATGCATTGATTTTCTCAAAATAAATCAGCAAGTTGTCCACTCGTGTCTGTATGTCATCTCGCTGTACACGGTTCTTTCCTAAAACGCCTTCGATGACTTGTTTCAATGCGTCCCATGCACATAGGTGGTTGTAATGGTTGTGAAAGATTCGCTTTTCATTAACTTTCGTATATCCGGTCCATTGAGAGTACCTGTTTGAAATATAAAAAAAAAACATTTTCGAAAAAATTATTGGTAATGCGAATTTATCGAAGGGAACAAATTTAGATATGATAATATTTAAATACAGACAACGATACGTACCTTTTCTAATTTTAGCTTCACTGAGTTTTGGAAAGATAGATTTCAAACAGTCATAGGCGTCATAAATATCTTTGACTACCACCTCGACGAATTTCCCAGCTATTCCTAATTTCATGTGGAGCGATGGCAACAAAATATCAGCTAGATCCTTTATCAAAGGTTCATTACGTAATTTTAATTGTTTCTCCAGCTCGGGAGTTCTTGCTTCCCAATCTTTACATTGATATTGATTCTCTGCATATCGCGAATCCCAATTACAAAGGAAGCAGAAGTATTTTGGATAACCGCCCTTTAATATAATGCCTTGTATTATGTTGACAACCTTTAGATCACAACAAATCTTCCATTTGTGTACATTGTATTTGATTTTCTCCAAAATTTCGCCCAATGTTTCATACGTTTCCTTCATAGTTGTGCTGAATCCCAATGGAATGGACGGTTTTTTGTTTGTTTTTTGCAACAGCACAGCCTTCCAACTTGAAACTGAACCATCGATGAATAAACGCCAGCCGGCAGCAATATAATCCATTCCCAATTTTTTCACTAAACCTGGGATATCATGGCAGTAAGTGAACGTATTTGCTTCGTCAAGGGAATAAAATTTCCGAAATTCAGCTTGGCGTTTTCGGTATGATGTTGCGCTGACATTTTGCTGTGTGAGTTTTCTGCTCTTCAAAAATGATGTCAACATTTGGGATTTTTGTTGTGATAGTCCCATCTTGGCAACAATGTAATCCATTTCGATTTGTGTTAGCGGTTGTGGTGCATTTTTTTCAATATCGGGTGTCCAATCTGCATCATTTACATTGGTCGGATTGGTGAAAACGGTTTCGACTGGCAGGGACACAGTATCCAAACTAGGTGGTTTAGGTGTATCGATATCAGCAGCGCGTTTAACTGGAAGTGTGGCAGTAAAAGCAGCAATGTATACTTTTGTTTTCAATTGTTTTCTGTTTAATCCATGACGAGAATTTATGCATGCGTAGCACCTGGATTTATTATGTCCACCTAGGTCTTCCACCCAAATTACTGGCTTCATAAAAGAAAACTCTCCACATTTTCCATGTATCCACATTATAAGGGTATTATAACAATTTTTGCACACTGTGTTCGGCGTAAAATTTGCACCACTTAAATCTGCTTCATCAAAATAATGACAATACGCTGTTTTGAATTCCTCACTAAACAAGTTTTTTCGACCCTTTTGGTCTATTTTTAGGACGATATGACCACAAACGTAACAAAAATCATCCAATTTTGGGCAATTGTTATTTTCCATATTGAAATATATTATATGTTTTGTTGTTATTCACTTTTAAAAAACTTGTTATTTGTTCGTGTTCGTCGGCAATTGTTGAATGACAAAAACCGATCAATGAACACCTATAAATACTACGTATATTTCAATATTTTACTGACAGGTACTTATGAATGGGCGCAAATTTCCGTAATTTCCGTAAAAAAATTATTCAGGTAATTAACGGAAAACCACAATTAATTTAAAAAGTGCACTTTCCTTTTTTCATTTTTGTCCACGCATATTTATTAGCGTTTATTACTTTGCTACCGCAATCATAAAAATCAAATAACCTTTTGTTTATTACATTTTTTTTTTAATTCTGAAAATCATAAAAAAAAGTCATCAATGTTTTTTCCAAAGAATTTTGTGCATATCTCGAGCAATTTTTTGAAATTCATACCTTCCCTTAATTGTGAATAAAAGCGAAACGCGTTCATCGATTTTCATGATTTATGTCTCATTTTGTTCATAGGTTATGTGACTTTACGCAAAAGTAATAGGACTTGGCATTTTTGACCGTTTTGGATTTTTTATGAATTAAAAAAAAAAAAAAAATTTTTTAGGCAAAAAATATTTTTTTTTTCTTCATACATTTATTTATAACTGCGAAACTGTTGCTTATGTAGCGAAACGTTATATAAACAGATGAAAGTAATTGTAATTCTTGATTTTTCAAAAATTGTTTCAGCGAAATCCGAGTAGTGGTTCTCGAGTTATGCCAAATAAAAGAGCCTAAAACGTGATAAATTCCCCTATACGATACTTACTAACTTCAAAAAGATATTAAAATTATTTGTTGATGTAACATGACCAAACGAATGATACAGAAGTTCTTATTTTTTAGGCTACTTTCACACAAAATTATCAAAATTGAGTCCCGAAATCATGCGTTGTACTGTGTTAAGGAAGAATATTTTCTAAAAATTACCTTTTATTAAAATAGTACCTTCTCTTAAAAAGTAATTTTCTTAAAAAAATAATCTTTTCTTAAAAAAGTAACTCTTTCTAAAAAAAAAACTACATTTCCTTAAAACGTAATTTTTTTAAAGTACATTTACTTAAAAAAGTAATTTTTTTCAAGACATCCTTTGTGCAAAAAGTACCTTCTCTTAAAAAAGGTATCTTTTCTTCAAAAATAGCGCTTCTTAAAATGTACATTTTTCTTAAAAAGTAAAAATAACCATTTCTTAAAAGGGGTTTTGTTGTAAATAAATTCCTTTCTTAAAAAAAGTCTTTTCTTCAAAAAAAATTCCTCTCTTAAAAATTTAAATTTTCGTTCAAAAGTACCTTCTTCGACGAAAGTAAGTTTTTCTTGAAAGTTACCTTTTTCATAAAAGTTATAAAAGCCACAAAAGAAAGTGACTAAATTTATATATGTATATTGTATTTTCACTTTAAGGGTAGTTGAATTCTGACATCTTTAATATTAATTACTCACCGAAAACCAATATGTTAATCAAAATCTATAAAGAAAAAGATAAAAAATAAATATAAGTATACAAATTTAATCAATTAAAGAGTTGAGCTTAACATTCTATAAACCGCGTAGAAATTTAATTCAGTTTTAACACAGAAAATACGAATCGATATTATTTGAGCTACAATGGATTCTTTCTGAATTTCAATTCATGTTTTCTGCTATAATTGTACCCTCAATTAAAATTTAATTTTCTCTAACTACAATTGAAATAGTCTGAATGTAAGAAAGAGGTTTTCCTAACATATATTGCACATGGTATATTTTCAGACTGGATACAATGATGTCTTTCCACCTTACAAAATTAGTTGTATAAGCTTTTATAGGCCACAGCACGATCAGTACTGAATTTGGTGAAAATCGTTGCGTGTCCGCAACAAATGTCTTCAATTTTGTCAATATTGCTCCTAGAGCTAAACTATAATATATATCGCGCTCCAACTTGGTTCGGAAGTAGTACCAAGATTCGTAAACCTTCAACCAAAAATTGGAGACCGTAGGACCAATTTTAGTCATACCCTCCATATAAAGCCGATTACGGATATTTACGTAGAACTAATTAAAGACTTATAAATATTGCACAGTTTCCCGAATTTGGTTTGTATATTTTTTCGTCGTAGACCGACTTTTTTCCAGATGTTTTCCAGATTTTACTTAATGTTTTCTGAATTCTATTTAGATTATCAAAACATTAACTTATATTTATACCCTCCACCCCAGTATGCAGAGGGTATATATAAGTTTGTCATTCCGTTTGTTATAATTAGAAAAAATTTTTGGAACCCATAAAAAATATATATTTCTGATCCTTAGAACAAGCGGAGTTGATATAGCGATGTCCATCTGTCCGTCTTTGAAAATCACGATGACGGCTTCAATCGGGCAACTGCGGGTACTAGCTGGCATTAAAAATGATTCACTGACATCCATGGTAGGCAAAGTAAAACCCAAAAAATTGAAGTTCGATAATAATTCGCAGGTAGTAGTATTTGGAGTTAATAAATGAAAATATATTTTATTAACTTAATTTAATTCAAAATCAAAAGTTGTCATCAGTGGGTTAGATTTTATATTGCATTATCTTATTTTGTGTTACCCCAAAATCTAATAGTTAAAACTCATTTTTCATATGAAAAAAAATTTAATTCTCTATGTTTTCCAAATATGGCAATATTTAAAAAAAAAAATTGAGAGAGATTTTTTGTTTTGGTTATTATTTTGTTACTCCATCAGACATATATGGCTGCAATGAAGAAACTGTACAGCCATCTCCAATTAGCACAATTTAATGCATATAGCCACAACCATTACCTTTTAATTTGCAAAAACTTAAACTAAATTAACCGGAAACGCATGCATATAGGTATAAAACCTAAATGCATGCCGATCAGAAACCAAGATAACCAACAAGCAAACACCGAAATGTGTTTTATTTTATCCGCAATAACAGAAAAGACGAAAATGACATTTCCTCGTCGGAGAGCGAATTACTAATGTGAGAGAGCTTTATAGACCAACTCTTGAAATAAACAATAATCATCTGTTAAGCGGATCAACCCAAAGAATTTGCTGAAATAATTTGATATTAAGTCTTAACAAATTGTTTACTTTTTCAAATATTTTCTTTACATTTATTATCAATACTCAAACTGAGGTGAAGTTATCAAATATTCGGCACAGCGGAATTTAACACCATTGTTTTTTATCACTTTCTGTATTACTGACTTTCTGGATTTTCTCTTATATTTTCTGAGTAATAATCTGAATCAGAGATTTCCTGCATTTAAAATGAAATATCCTGAAGTGCAGTTAAGATGTTCTGAATTTCAAATTATAATTTCCAAACTTCAATTTATGTTATACGAATTTAGGTTAATGGTTGCTATGTTTAACTGTACAGCGGATGTTTTCTGAATGCCAAATGCATATTTCTGAATTTAAATTTATATATACTGAATTCCGTTTGCAATTTCCTGAATTTCAATAAGTAGTGTCTAAAGGTTTATAATTCCCATCTCCTCGCATTTATTTGTTCTAACTTATACAAATATTCCATAAATACAGGAAAAGTTCGGTTATCCAGCATCCAATTAACCGGAACATTCAGTGAACCGGAATTGTATTTCTTAGGAAATAATTTTTTTTATTATTACTATTCGGGGATTCACAGAATACAATATTCAGTGAACTGATACATAATTTGAAAATAAATAAAATAAATCCTAAAAAATAATGAAATCGAAAGAAATTCTCGTAAAAAATGTAGTTTAAATAAAAAATTCAATTATCCGAAGCTTTCGATTATTCGGAATGCTCTAATTCACATAACAGAAATATACTGCAGTTCCAATTCGTTTGTTATGCATAATTCAATATGTATCTGACAAAAATTCCTGAGTATCCCTAGTGTTAATCAAAACAGAAAAAGAAAAAAAACTAAAAAATGCTTAAGATCAAGACAGTATTGAAGTACCAGCTAAATTCAAACAAAAGACTTAATGAAATGAAAACACTTCAAGTAAACGTTCGAAGAAACGCATTAAACTATAGTGTAAACTCAGAACAAAAACATAATTGATTTCTTATAATAATCAAAAAAACATTCTAAAAGTGGAAGAGTGTTTTTCCATACAATTCAGTTTTATTTTTCATCCAACACACACACTTGGAAAAACCCAGTGCAATCATGTTTTAATACAATTAGAGACGATTCTTAGAAGAAAATTTTATTAAAAACTTTTTGAAAACGGTTAACTAATTAAAATCCTTACGCACATAATATCCTAATTTTTTTTTCTGTTAGAATAAGATGGGAAAAATGCTAGTTAAGGACAGGATATAGAGTTCTGTCAGCATTTACCAAATATTTTTTTTCTTTAACTAAAGAAATTATATCGAGGATAATGAAATCAACACGAAAATTCGATTGCATTCAATAACCAAAAAAAAAAAAAAATGTTTAAAGGAAAAGTACGGCAAAGATACCAATGCTATGGAAAAAAAATAATGAAATTCAATTCATAAGGAATTCATCTCTGTACAAAAAAGGAAACATTTCTGTTGCAGTTTTTCTTTCCAGCATGAAATTAAAATTTTAATTGATCAGAAGTAGTTTAATAATGTAATAAATTTCTAAAGCATATTGTTCGAAAGAATATAATTAGCATAATTTCGCACCATATAAAAGTGAGAACAAGCGAAACAAATTTAAATATTTTTAAGTGCATATATATCATCTAATTCAAAGTCTGCTTTTATTTTAAAAATTACTTAATTACACTTTTCCTATCTTATTGGAAAAATACTTCAAAAATAGATCTAACAAACTATTATCATATTTGCATACCCTTTTCTTTGAAACGGTATCAATAAAAATTATTTAAATTAAAATTTAAAAATTGGACGTAAGGTCGACCATTGCATGGAATTATCCCGCTATAAACGAAAGTATGGAAGAATATCCAAATTTATCGATTCATCACCGGTTTCAGCAATGGGGGCTCTGTCTGACCACTACGTAGGAAATTTTATGCGAAAATCTGGGCCTACACCCATATAGGATCAAGCTGGCCAATTGGGCTTCAGACCAGTTCGAAACAGACCCCATGTTTTATCGCAAAATTGTGTTCAGTGATGAGGTCCATTTTTGGCTTAACGGGTTTGTTAATAAACAAAAAAAACCGCATACGGAGTCAGACCAATCCACAACACACACTACAGACTCCACTACATCTAGACAAATGCAGCGTTTGGTGCGGTTTATATGCTGAGGACATCATCGGACCTTCTTTCTTCAAAAATGAAGCCATAGCTCGCGTTGTGGTCAATAAAGATTGCTGCCGCAAAATGGTCAATGATTTTTGGTTTGAAAATATGGATGCCACTGATCCAGGCGATATGAAGGTATTTTTTATTAAGCTACTTTTGAAAATCGTTTCTTTTTTTTAAATGATTTTTTTAAAAAGATAGCTTTTGAAAGGTACTTTTTATACCTTCCACCCCAGTGTGCGGAGGGTATATATAAGTTTGTCATTCCATTTGTAATGATTAGAAAAAAAAATTCTGGACCCCATAGAATATATATATATTTGTGATCGGAATTGATATAGCGATGTCCGTCTGTCCATCTGTCCGTCTGTGGAAATCACGATGATAACTTCAATCGGGCAGCTAGGGTGCTCGTTTGCATAAAAAATGTTTTACTGACTTTCTGAGAAGTTCGTCATTTAAAATCGTATTTTCTATGATGTTCTTGTCATGATCACGGCCTAAATAGTACAACTAGGGTGATAATTTTTAGTGAGAATGATTCACCAAGATTATGGGAAGGTTTCTGTTTCAAAAATCATTAAAATCGGTGGAAGAGGTCCAGGGAAATCTCTGAAAAAAAAAAATTAAAAATATGATGTTTCTATATTGTTCTTGTTGTTAATCTAAATGTTGTATTGTTGTAATAGCAGGACTTGCTGTTTTTGTTGTAGTAACAATATTATAAAAACTAACCCTTTGTAAATTTTTTTTTATCAACTCTGGTAGAAAAATTTTAAAGTTTCCATTGTTTTGGCATCACGAAAAACAACTTGCTGGATCATTTTTGTCATCGCCACGAGCCTGCCTGCAAAGTTTCAGATCGATTTGGTCACGGGAACGGGGTTAAAATTCAGTTAATATAAAGGGAGTAAAAATTCACCAACATAGAGTGTCACTTCAGTTTGCTCAGTGTTGCTATGCCAAAGTAGATGGCGCTACAATTTTTGTTCTAATTAGCTTTGCAATCGTTATTTCTATTTCAACATGAATGTCAACATTTTCAATTAGATATCAAACTTTATTTCGCTCAGTGTTGCTATGCCACAGTAGATGGCGCCACAATTTTTGTTCTAATTAGTTTTGAATCGTTATTTATATTTTAACATGAATGTCAAAATTTTCAATTAGATATCAAACACAACAATATTAAGAGTATACACAGGGCTGGTCTTTTATTTCATACGTTTTTCCATTATTCTTTTACATATATGACCATAAGTTTGGCGTATTAACTTTTTGTTGTGTTTCAAAATAGAGTTACCGAGTTCATCAATGAGTTTTTTTTTTTTTTTGCTTTCAAAACAGTTCTACATAGATATATAAAATTATTATTCTGCATTACCTACAAAATAGCTGATTCCGATTACATATAATTTTTAAAAATTGTTTATAATTACTAAAGCATTACTATTGACATAAATACAAAATTGCACCTTTTCAATTTTCCATTCAAATATAAGAAAATTGGAATTCAGATTTGCAATTATAAATTAGAAAATATCAATTGAATTTCAGAGAATCATATTAAAACGTCGGAAATAATAACTTGAAATTTAGAAGACATCAATTAATTTTTTAAAATATAAATTTTATTCTTTAAACACAAATTGAAATTCAGAAAGGTACTTTTTGAAAGAGTTCATTTTTCAAAATATCTATAATATTAATAGGCTAGGCGATTTTTTGTGACTGATGTTTTGTTCTACCATTTTATCCCGATTTTGACCAAACGTATATTAATTGAAAGGTATTTATTTTTAGCCGTTTTTCAGATTTACAGATTTTTAAATCTTTTCCTTTATTTTGAGTAAATGGCATTTAAAGTTGCTACTAACACATACATAAAATTATGCAATGCTATGTGTGTGTTTATTAAATTTGTTAATGCGTTTGTAATAAAAATGAGTTTGTTTTTTGTGTTGATTTGTGAATTGGTTATAATTGATTAGCATACTTTTAGGGTCTTTATTTAATGAAAAATAAAATTTCCTAGAATTTGCGCTCGAATTTCGAGGGCTGGAATATGCTTGTATTATTTAAAAAGCTGATTTTTTTTTTATTAAATTATACTTTCTGAAAAACATATTTTTTTAAATAAACATTTTTTTTTTATCATAACAAAGGATGCGGTATTTTTTATTATTATTTAATTTATTTTTTAATATGGTATTTATTGTATAAATTATTTGCTTTTAAAAGGCAGATTTTTAATGCAATTTTTAGTTACATTTTGTTATATTTTATATTAGAATTCAATGGAAATAAAACGGTTTCCTCTAAACTAATATGTTTCATCTATAATTAGAAGAATCTAAATTTATCATCCGAAGTTTATAAAACGGTGTTTTTGTAACGGCCACTACAAAAAAAAACCCTTCAGAAAAATGTCGACATCTCTATTTTAAAAAAATCCACCTACAACGTATGCTACAATTTACTGCAAATTACTAAGTCTTGCAATCCTTAAGGTATGCAATAAATTTCCAAGCTAAAACTGTTGTCTTTATATTAAAAACAAAACAACTTTTTTGCATAAACCAACAGCTGTTGGTTAAACGAAATAAATGGAACAAAATTAAAATCAACTTCCCCCAACAAACAGTTGAAAATATATAATTTTGAAAACAGATTCAGTTCAACAAGATATTTTAAATTTTTATGAAAGTTCTTTATTCTGAGGCACAGAAAAAAACTAAGCAAAACCATATGTGTACTTTCGTATTAAATTACTAGCAATTTGCATAAAAAAGTTAAAAGTTGTGACCGAAAGATATATAAAAATTCCTTCTTATAATGCCTCTAATACTGCTACAACACTCAAAGGACCTTAGTATTGATATAGTAAATTACAGTAATTTTCAAAAACAAGACCATGTCCATACAAATAAATTTTCTATTCTAACCACTGCTTCGAAAAATATTTGTAATTATCTAGGAAAAACTTGTAGCAATTGCATACACATGCAAACACACAGAAAATGGACATGCAATAGTTGTAAGCTCAACAATGACATGTCAGCCTGGTTGGGAATTCTGCAGACCCAATTGGAAATGTTATACTTAATATGTAAATGGCCAGAGATTTTTGAATTTTTATGTGTTATTTAAGTCACGCATAACTCACATGTTTTTGGCTCAGTTTTCTTAAATCTATTATGAAGATAATATCGAATTTTTAAGCTATATATCTTATCAGCTGTATCAGCTGAATACCTTAAATTTCTATTTTTTCAAAAAATTTCGACAAAAATTTCCACTTGGTAGCAAACTGAAGTTTGTGCAACATGTCCTTACTAGTCTTTTCAATAAATTTTTACTTGTGTCTAAATATCTTTATGAATTATTGAACCAAAGAAATAAATATACTCATGTCCACTTTTTTTCTATTTTTTTTTTTTCTTTTTTTTCTATAAAACAATATAACGGTAATGTACCGTCTGTTTCAACGTGTTTTAACAGACAAAATGTTTTTGAAAAATTAAAAATTCTAAACTGCTGTGGTGCTCCCAATTCTCATAATTATTTCCATTTCTAACTTTTCAGCAATATATCATTTTGCGTTTAGTTTTATTGTTGCTGGTCAATGATTGTATATTAGTTATTAACTTCGTGAGCCTTTGCATTTGTTGTACAAGTGCTGAAATAATGAGTTACACCAGAAGGGTGGAGCTGTAGACAAATGACGCGTTAATGTTTAATGTTAAACACATGCAAATGTACGACGAGCACAATCATTTTTATGACCGATACCGCCATACAATATTGTGACCAGTATGTTCAGTTTGAGGCACACATTCTAAAAATAACGATTTATAGTACAATTTCCAATTGAAGTACTTTTTGAATTAAAGTACTTTCTATACTCGGAAAAGGTTTTGTGTTAAGAAAAATTTAAACAAAAGTTACGGATTTTAGTACAACTTGCGAATAAAAATAACTATTTAAGAACTAATAAAATGCAATAAGTACAAATATTAAATATAATTTTTGAAATGGTACTATTTTTGTTAGTATTTTATTTAAAAAAAAAAAAAAACTTTATTAAAAAAGTACCCTTTCTAAAAAGGAACGTTTTTTAAAGGAGATAAATTTTTTTAAGACGTATCTTTTCTGAAAAAAGTGCATGTTTTCTTTTAAAGTAAATTTTCTTAACGAGCGTCTTTTTAGCAAAAGTACTTTTGTTAAATAAGTACCTTTATGAAAAAGTAAATTTTATTAAAAATCGATTTTCCAAAAAAAAAAAAATATTTTCCTAAAAAAGTAAATTTTCTTAAAAAGGTACAATTTTCTAAAAAAAAAAAATGCCTTTTCTTAAAAAAGTACCTTTTCTTTAAAAGGTATGTTTTCATCAACAAGTACATTTTCTTAAAACAGCACCTCCTCCTAAAAAAGTACGTTTTCTTAAAACTGTAACGTTTCACAAAAAAGTAACATTTTGTAAAAGATAGTATCTTTTCGAAAAAAGTACCTTTTCATAAAAAACTTACTTTTCTTAAATAAGCAGTTTTTCTTAAAATCGAAAAATTTCTTAAAAAGTACCTTTGTAAAAAGATATCTCTTCCTGAAGAAGTATGTTTTTTTAAATCACTTTATCTTGAAAAAGTAAATTTTCTAAAAAAGCAAATTTTCTTAAAGAATTACCTTTCTTAAAAAATCTAATTTTCTACAAGAACCACATTCCTTAAAATAGGACTTTTTCCTTAAAAGACACCTTTTCTTAAAAAGGTACTTTTTCTTAAAAAAGCTGTTCTTAAAAAAGTGCCTTTTATTATAACTTTTCTACGAAAAGTATCACATCTTTTCTAAATAATACATTTTCTTAAAAGAACACCTTTTCTTAAAAAGTGCATCTTGTTAACCATTTCTTATAAAAGTAGCTTTTCTTAAAAAATAACTTCCTTAAAAAGTACCTTTAAAAAAAATCTTTTTCTTAAAACAAAGAATCTTTTCTTAAAAAAGTACTTTTTTATTAAAAAAAAGTGAATTTCCTTAAAAACGTAACTTCTCTGACGAAATTGCTTAAAATTTATCTTCTTAAAAGTAAAGAGTGATTTTTTAGCTATTATCTTTTTGGCAACACTGGTTTAAACAGCTGACGCACGTTTCGTGTTTTGTTTCATTGTCAAACATCTTCAGTTTGGTCTATAATTTAACCATGAATCGTCTTACAAACGAACAACGCTTGCAAGTTATTGAATTTTATTATCAAAATGCGTGCTCTGTTAAGAAAGTTCATCGCGCGCTTCTTCCATTTTATGGTCAGTTTAATCGACACACTGAAGCGGCTATTCGGGCTATTGTGACTAAATTTCGCACCAAATTTACATTGTTGGACATTAAACCACCAACACGCTTACGTAGAGTGAGAACTGAAGAAAATATCGCAGCTGATGACCATCAATTATCGATTCGTCGCCGTTCGCAGCAATTGGGCCTCTGTTACTCAACAACGTGGAAAATTTTGCGGAAGGATTTAGGGGTGAAGCCCTTCAAAATACAGCTGGTGCAAGAATTGAAGCCGAACGACCTACCGCAACGTAGAATTTTTGGTGAATGAGCTCTTGGAAAGTTGGCCGAAGATCCACTTTTTATCGAAAAATTGTGTTCAGCGACGAAGCTTATTTTTGGCTCAATGGGTAGGTAAATAAGCAGAATTGTCGATTTTGGAGTGAATATCAGCCAGAGGCGTTGGAAGAGCTACCAATGCATGCAGAAAAAGTCACAGTTTGGTGCGGTTTATGGGCTGGTGGCATCATTAGACCGTACTTCTTCAAAGATGATGCGAATCGTAACGTAACTGTGAACGGTGAGCGCTACCGAGAGATGATATCCAACTTTTTTTTGCCCAAAATGCAAGAGCTTGACTTGCATGACATGTGGATTCAACAAGACGGTGCCACATGCCACACAGCACGCGCAACAATGGACTTATTGAGAGGCGAGTTCGGTGAACATTTTATTTCACGTTCGGGACCGGTCAATTGGCCGCCTAGATCGTGCGATTTAACGCCTTTAGACTATTTTTTGTGGGGCTATGTTAAAGCTCATGTCTGTACAGAAAATCCCGCTTCAATTGACGCATTGGAAGACAACATTGAAGCATTTATTCGTGAGATACCGGACAAAATGTTGGAAAGAGAATGCAAAATTGGACTAAGAGGATGGACCATTTGAGGCGCAGTCACGGTCAACATTTGCATGAAATAATCTTGAAACATTAAATTATATGGACCGTACTATCGATTCAAATAAAGATTTCATGCATTTTTCTGAATTTTATGTGTTTTTTTTTTTTTTTTTTTTTGGAAAACTTTCCTATAGCTCTTAAAAAAATCACCCTTTAGCTTTTCCTAAAAAAGTGGCTTTTCTTAATAAAGTAAATTTTCTTAAAGAGCGCGTTTTTACTAAGAGTATCTTTTCTTAAAAAAACAACTTTTTTACAAAAGTAAAATTTTCGAAAAAAAAAAAAAATGCCTTTTCTTTAAATAGTAGATTTCTTCAAAAAAGTACCTTTTGTTACAAAAATGACCTTTCATAAAAAATTACCTCTTCATAGAAAGTACATTATCTTATAAAAGTAGGTTTTCTTAAGGGTAATGTTTAAAAACTTTTTTCTTGCATTTCTATTTCTGAATGTACAACATGTCGAGAGTGTTGTATCAAAATTTCAAGTAAATCTTAAGAAGATACAGCATTGAAAGCGACCGGCCTCATAGGTATATCGTATATAAATCAGTTTTTAAAAACTTTAAATCGATTTTCTCGCAAATAAATGTTCCAAGTCCGTGAAAACCATAACTCAAAATCTACTTGACCGTTTCTTTTGAAGTTTTACACGCTATACCTACACATAAATCATCAGGTAACCACCAAGAGTTTTTTATTTTGCATTTTCTTGCCTATTTTTTTAGCAATAAATTCCCGAAATTTTATAGCAAAACTCGTGTTTTTCACTTCAAAATGCTGCCAAAAAAAAAAAAGAATTGAAAAAACTTTTCGGCACTACCTCAAGAAATATGTCACCTTTTAAAAGCATTTCGATTTTTTTATTTCACATAATCCGGAAATTGAAAATTTTTCCATAGATTCTTCAAATGTTATGCTATAACGTGTATATGTATATATATATATTCCCTTCGATCCTATAAGGAGCATAGGGCCTCATATGAAATAAATAATCTAACATTATTCTTATCTACAAAAAAGAATTATGAAAATACGACTTTTTTAAATTTTTCAAACCTTTCTTAAAGAGATGGGTACCTCTTCCTGAAAAAGTACCTTGTTTTAAAAATGTTTCTTTTCTTAAAAATTACATTTATTTGAATTGTATTTTCTTGAAAATTTATGTTTTCTTAAAAGTGTGCCCTTTCGTAAAAAGTACCTTTTCTGAAAAAGGTACATTCTCTTAAAAAAAGTAAATTTTATTCAAAAATCAAATCTTCTTAAAAAAGTTCCTTTACTTGAAGAAGTTTTTTTTTTCAAATACCCTTCCTTAAAACGGCTTTTTTCTAAAAAAAAAAAAACTACCTTTTCATAAAAACTACATTTTCTTAAAAAATTTGTTTTCTTAAAAAGTGTATTTTCGAAAAAAGTACATTTATAGAAACAAATTTTAAATGGGACAAATTTGAATTACATTTTTCTACACAGGATATTTTTTGCAAAGCTTTTGAGTGAAGTCGTATCTTACTTACTAAAACTTTCTACTATTATTTACTACTAATCTTGAAAACTTATAGTGTCTTTACTACATTAACAGTTTGTAATGAAAATATTACGAATGTTTAAAATTAAATTTCCTGAAGTGAACTGCCGTTAATTCTATTTCTATTCAATCTTTTTTCATAAAGTATAACTAAGCCGTATTTAGATAAGCGTCTTAAAGTAGGGTTTTATGAATAAGTACTTTTTTATTTAAAGTGTAAAACTATTGCTATATATACAGAATCGCAAGAATATTAATACATTAATTAATATTTTACAGTTTGTACTTGTGCGAAGGATCCATTCAAAATGCAAAAGCTATAACGTTTTTAGGCAATTTGATTCCGAAGGACCGTAAATCATATAGTCGTTACAGAGGTCAAACTCATTAAGAAAAAAACAAATTTTTATATGGATTTTGATATTTTTATCGTGATTTAAAACTTAACTGAAGATATGAGCTACTTTAAGTATTCACATCAGTTTATTGGTATTTGCAACATAATGTACTTGTTCTGTGGACTTTGTTTCTATTTAACATTTACAAACTAGAATTTAAAAAATATATATTTAGGCAATTTGGTTCCGAGTGACCGTACACATTTTACAAATGTCATAAATATCGAAGCAAAATATGAAATAAGAGTACATTCCCTATTGTGCCACTTGATCACATTTTATAAATAATTTAACTAAGATAGAGGCAAATGTTCGACGGACTTGTTTTCTAAATAGTTTAAAAAATTTGATGTGATTTGCATATATTAGAGATAATATGTAGTCATTTAGAATGTATCTAAAACACATTTCATCTGTATTGTGGCCTTAGGCCTATCAAAAACGTTGAAACTAACTAAAATATATAATGTTTACATAAATTGCTTTCGAAGGTCACATAAAACGTATGCTTGACTGAAATATAATATTAAAGAAAAGTATAGGATATAAGTATGCAGCTATTTCATTCCAGTTTATTACATTCAAGTAAAATTGAAGTACACATCAGATGGTCTTACATTCTTAAATTGTTTACACTAATTCCACAAAAATTTGTTTTAGTTAAAAAAATCCAAAAAAATGTTTTAAAAAATTCATTCCAAAAACATTTTTTTATTTAATAAAAAAAATACCAGAAAATACGGTTCGAAGGACCATATATCATATAGAAATTGCTCAAATTGGTAGGTGAAAATAGAATATTGAAAAAAAGAGTGTGACTATTTTTCATATCACAGATATTAACAATATTTAGAAGTAGCTCCGAAGGTCACTTTCGTTTGAATTAGATTCTAAACTAACTAACAAAAATTCAGCAAAAACATTTTGTGAAAAACACTATACTGATAATAAAAAATGTTTGATAAACAGATACAAAAATATTCGGTTCGAGTGGCCATATGTTATTTGAAATACACCCAAATTGGTAGGCTCAAACTGAGTAAAGAAAATCTCCGATCACTTTTCGTAATGCACATGGCTCTTTAAAGTCTTTAAAATTAGTTTTAAGATTTTTTCTTTTAATGCAATAGGGTGTTGAAAATTCATTTAAGCTGATTTTGAAAGTTATTTCGCCTAACTAATTTTTTAAGTGCATTTGCCACAAGTTATACGAATTTCAATTCATAAATAAAGTCAGATGGTATGAAAAAAAATAGCAAAAATCATTACAAATTACAAATGACTTAATGTCCCAAATGAAGTGCATTTACCGTCGACTAAAATAATGAAACAATTTCATATAATAACCATTAAGGTGTAGTAATAAACTATACATACATACTTAAGAATATGTAATAGAAAGTCATTAACAGCAGGTGTTAACTAAATTAATATACTCACACTTATGGGGAGGAACCGCACAATTTTACCTGTCAATAAATTATTATTTAAGTAATTAAATAGGGAAAAATTGTGGCCATAATTATAAAATTGGTATAGGTTATAAGTTAGTTATAATATAACATTCGTTTATAATAAAATAATAGGTGGCGGAATAATAACGATAATTTATTTATTTTATTTTAATCTTAATTATGGACACAAGTACAAATCAGAATAAGTTTGTTTTGACATATCCCCAAAAATATTTCTTCTGCTCTACTACCCAACTCTGACTGGCAATTAAATACTTTTCAGTTACAATTTTATTACGTAAATTTTATTTTTTTTTTGTTCAAATTTAATATCTGCAATTTTATTTTTCTCGAATAATTTATCACCATTTATACATGTCAATATTTCAATATGACTGTATGAATTTTCCAAATATCACTACAACATTTCATATAAAGGTATTAATATTAAACAATTTTTGATATTTTATTTCAATGTTATAAATATATTTTTCATTTCATAAATCTGCATTATTTACTCTTTGCAAATAGCAAAAAAAAAAAAAAAAAAACACAAAACTCATATGAATACTTTTTTGCATATTTGCAATTTAAACATGAAAATGAATTTATCACCAACAAAAACGACATAACCAGGTTATCACATTTGTAACCTCCCATATTAAAATTGAAACGAGAGATTCTCAAACTGCTTTTCACAAAACACAAAAAAAAATAACAAAAATAAAATATTTGCAACATTATTGTAACTTTTCTTTGGATGCTTGTTGTATATTCGCTCAGGTTGCAATTTGAAATTTTATTTTAACAAAACATGCAATCATTGAAAACATGAAACGAAAAAAAAACGAAAAATATTTCGTTGGCAAAAATAAAAACAAAAATATTTTTTGTTGAAGAGTGACAGGTACCGAGATTACGCTTTATAGTTTCAACATGAAGAAAATAATACAAATTACAATGTTGTTATCACAAGGCATATGTCATGGCGCATAAATGACTGAAAAGAAATTCTTGTAATTCTCATTCAATCTGTTATTATTATAATACATGCATACACTTGATTTGCTTTAAGCTTTTTTGATTTTAAAACTTTTAAATTATAATAATTATAATAATAAATTATTCTTTAAAGTAAATTTTCGGCCTAACGCATTTCTTTTTTTTGTGTAACAGTGATTGTGATTATGTTTTGTTATTCTTATTATTTAAGATCGTGAGGATGCCAAGCTGAGGTTGGCAAAGTATTTAAAATTAAATTGACTGATCGAAATGGGGGTCTTAAAGAATTACAATTTTATTTATCTATTATGAAGTGAAGGCTTTAATAGATGAGGAATTTTTTTTACAGTTCTTATGCACTAAGTAGCTTTCAAAGTATGCTCCTATTAAAAATTCGTAAGTATTTAATATCGTTACTCCCTACCAACCTTGGCTTCTTTACCCAGTTCTGTCAAAGGCAGGATACTCATGCTTTGTAAACAGTTGGTATCAGTGGTCTTAAATGATATACATATGTACGTTAGGGTGGCCCTTCACTTTATGGAGAAAAAAAAGTGTTAAAACTCTCGGTCGCACCCCCTAAAAATATGCGAATAGCAAAAAAAACTGAGAAATACAAGGTTTTGGGGAAAATCAAAAAACATATAGAGGTGGCTCAACGCGATTGAAAATTTCAAGTGTGTTTTTTATGACTTTCTTTCTGATTTTACGAATATTTCGTTCTATAGTTTAATTTTTCCGACAAACTATTATATTTATTATTCGGGATCAGTATTAAATTGTCCCAAAAAGCTATAAAACTTCAAAATGGAGTAAAAACTCGCCAAGAAATAGAAAATTCCCCACTAACGCTAACCCATTATTTGCTAAGGCCAGCTATGGATTTTAAGATATGTATAGAACAAGTTGAAAAATTCAATTTCGGCATGGCTGAATTTATCTTTTTTATACCCTCCACTCCAGTGTGCAGAGGGTATATATAAGTTTGTCATTCCGTTTGTAATAATTAGAAAAAAAATTTTGGACCCCATAAAATTTATATACTTGTGATCCTTATAACAACCGGAGTTGATATAGCGATGTCCGTCTGTCCGTCTGTCCGTCTGTGGAAATCACGATGACGGCATCAATCGGGCAGCTAGGGTGCTCGTTGGCATAAAAAATGATTCATTAACATCCTGAAAAGTTTGCTATTTAAAATCGTCCAAATCGGTCAATTAGGCCCCGAGATTTGAATGAAGAACTAAAAAAAGTCTTGAAAAAAAATAATTTTCTATGTTGTTCTTGTCAGGATCACGCCCTCAATAGTGCAGCTACAGTGATCATTTTTAGTGAGAATGATTCACCAAATTCATGGAAAGATTTCTACATCAAAAATCATTAAAATCGGTGGAACAGGTCCAAGGAAATCTCTGAAAAAGTAAAAAACTAATGAAAAACATGATATTTCTATATTGTTCTTGTTGTTATTCTAAATGTTGCATTGTTTTCATAGCTGGACTTGTTGTTTTTGTGGTCGTTATGGTAATAATATAACAAAAACAAACCCTTTGTACATTTTTTTTATCAACTCTGGTAGAAAAATTTAAAAGTTTCCATTGTTTTGGTATCACTAAAAAAATATGTTAGATCATTTCTGTCATTGCCACGAGCCTGCCTGCAAAATTTCAGATCGATTAGGTCACGGGAAAGTGGTTAAAATCGATCCAAAATTTTTTCGACAAGCAGACACTACGAGTTAATATAAAGGGAGTAAAAATTCACCAACATCTAAAGCAAATAATGCTAAAATACCTAGTTGTTAATAATAAAAAAACAATTGGGCAATTCACAATGGGTAATGTATCGTTGTATCTGTTGTATCGTGTATCACTTTACAATAGTGTAAAATTGTTGTTGGTAATTTTCACTGAAAAATCTGATACACGATCCAACTTCATTTGCTATGTTTAGTAAATGTTGTATATAATAACATATCAGTTCCAAGTGAATGCCAGTTTTTATGAAAAAGAAAAAACAAATACATAGAATTTTAGCAAAACCAACATTTAACATTTTTTTTTTCATTATAAATTAAAATGCAAGACGTACGTAACTAGAACTCCAGGGTATATCTCACGACCAAAAAGCAAACACTGACAAGTCTTTTCTCTTATACAAAATAGCAGAAGCGACGAAGCGATCTTTCCTCGTTGGATCGAAAATTACTAACGAAAGCGTTTTACAATATGAAAATACAACTGAGTGTTCACAACAAATGATTGTATTGTGTATTTCAATACACCTGTTGTGAATTGCCCAAATGTAAATTTAGCAAAAAAATTTATGTATTAATTTATTTAAAGAGAAAAACACAAAAATAACGTTTGATGTTGTATTTTTTGTGTGTAATATTTAAATATACATACATACACATATTAAATAATACAAATAATATACATATATTATATATATGTATGTATGTATGTATGTATATTCATAGTAACTGCATGTTAGAAATAAATCGGTTATTTTATTTACATAAAATTCTGCAGTATTTTGTTGTGGGGAAAATACATTTCTTTTGCATTAACAGAGTGTCACTTCATTTTGCTCAGCGTGACTATGCCACAGTAGATGCCGTCATAATTTTTGTTTGTTCTAATTAGCTTTGCAATAGTTATTTCTATTTTAACATGAATGTTAATATTTTCAACTAGATATCATACAGAACAATGTTAAGAGTATACACGGGCTGGTCTTTTATTTCATACGTTTTTTCATTATTCTTTTACAAATATGAACATAAGTTTGGCATATTAACTTTTTGTTGTCTTTACAAAATAGAGTTACCGAGTTCATTAATGAGTTTTTTGCTTTCAAAGCAGTTATTATTATTATTCTGCTTTACCTACAAAATATCTGATTGCGATTACATCTAAATTTTAAAAATTATTTATAATTACTAAAGCATTATTATTCACATAAATACAAAATTTCACTTTTTAAATTTTCCATTCAAATTTAAGAAAATATCAATTATAATAAAAACGGAAAATAAAATTTCCAATAATAATATTAATTGAATTTCAAAATATTAATTGAATTTCAGAAAATCATATCAAAACGTCGGAAATAATAATTTTAAATTTAGAAATATGTTTACATTTAAAAATGTGTACATTTAAAAAAAATATTGCCATTCAGGAGATATTAATAACTTTTCAGTAACGCGATTCAGTAACTTCTTTTAACGATAGTCGAATCGTAAAAAAAAAGAAAATTGCAAAATTATCAGTAAAATTTTTAAACGATATTCGCTATTGTTAAAGTCAGCTGTTGTTGTTATCTAAACGACAACCATTTTTGTGTTGTTTATTCAATCGATAAAAACTTAAATTTTTAGGTTGAAATGTCGTCATACATAAATAAAAATCATGAAATAGTGAAAATATTTTGCTTTAATTAAAAACCTGTTTTATATAAATAAAAAAAATTAAATAGCATATTCAATTCATTATTTCATTTTCAAATAAATAAACAGAAATATTAGTAAAAAAAAAATAAAGATATTAAACATAAACATAAAATCATCCTGTCAAACACCAAGTAATTTGTTTTTTTTTCTATTCTTCTTTGTTTTTTCGCTTATTTTGACATTAAATAAATAGAAAAACAATTTAAATTTAAATAAATAGAAAAACAGATTTGTCGATATTAATTTAAATTCAATGAATTTAAGAAAAACTCAAATGATATTTAAGAATTGCTAAATCAAAATTGTTACATAAGTAAACGTAATTTTATGAGAATGTTATTTTTTATATATAAATTTTCACAATTTTTTTTTTGATGAAAATTTGAAGTTTTTCAGAAAATAAAGATAACATTAAATTATTTTATTTAAAATGTTTGGGACTTTTCGTTTTTTGCGTTTTTCATCCCTAATTTGATTATTTATTATTATAAATTTATTCTCTATGTTTTCAAAATATGGCAATATTTTAAAAAAAGTTGAGAGAGCTTTTTTTTTTTTGGTTATTGTTTTGTTACTCCATCCGACCTATATGGCCACAATGAAGAAATATTTGGCCAGTTAAAAGAAGCTATACAGCCATCTCCAATTAGCACGATTTAATGCATATAGCCACTCTACACAACCAATACCTTTGCAATGGATGTTAGGGCGAGCTATTTAATTAGCAAAAACTAAATTAAACGAGAAGTTATGTCATATAACCGGAAATGCATGCATATAGGTATATAACCTAAATGTATGCCGATCAGCAACCACGATGACCAAAAAGCAAACACCGAAATAAATCCGAAATAATAGAAAAGACGAAAACCAACCCAAAGAATTTTCTGAAATAATTTGGTATTAAGTTTAACAAATTGTTTACTTTTTCCAATATTGTGTTTACATTTATTATCAATACTCAAACCGAGGTGGAGGGTATCAAAGATTCGGCACAGCCGAATTTATCACTCTTACTTGTTTTTTTTTTTAAAGCTGTAATACTAAAGCAGACCTTAGACCACCACATAATTGGCTAAAATAAAAGTATATTTTAACTTGTCATTATATCCCAACCATAGTGTAGTATAGGGCATAAAAATACCTTTGAGGCAAAATATTGTTGGTTTCCGCATTGTTTGCTAACCCGGGCTATACAATTACTGAATTCTTGTTTTTCATAACTGACTGCTCTTGTAATTTTTCTTAGATAAACGAAATTTTTTTATTTTTGATCTTGAAAGTGTTCAAGTGGAATAAAGGGACTCTGAAATTTTAAGTTATAATTATCAGAAATATACGTTTGAAAATTTATACTCGTCGTACATGGCTGCTATCGGTGCCATAGAATATTTTGGATTCTGCGCTTTTTTTCATTTTATCAAAAGGTGGTATTTCCAGAAAAAGTACTTTTCATGAAAATGTACTTCTTTAAGAAAAGTTACTTTTTTAAGAGCAGTTACTTTTCGATGAAAAGGTACTTTTTAAGGAAAGGTATTTTCTGCGCAAACGTACTTCTTTAAGAAAATTACTTTTTAGAAAATGAATTTTTATAAGAAAAGTTTAATTTTTGAAGAAAAGTACTTTTTTTGAGAAAAGTTACTTTTTAAGAAAACGTACTTTTTTTTAAGGAAAATATACTTTATTCTTAGCAATTTACTTTTTGTTTTTAATTTTTAAAAACAGAGTAATATATATAAGAGGAAAAAGAAGTTTTGCTGATAAAAATGTTTGTATAAAAATAAAATAATAAAAGAGCAAGAAGAACCGAGTATCCAAAAAACGCGACGTTAACTAGATAATTCTTTAGTTTCTTTTTATAATACAAAAATTTGTGAATTTCAGTTGATGCTGTCTGTGTTTTAAAACTTTTAAATACAATTAAAAATACAAAAAAAATTTTATTCAGGGAACATGTGAAATAGAACATTTCAAATAGAGAATGCAACTGATTACATGGGTGCTACCGTTGTCAAACGAAGGAGGAGACAAGTCAAACGAAGGAGGAGAAATCTTCGATTGTGTGCACTTTTTTTTTTATTGTTTTCTCAAAACTTTTGTTTTTAATATCCTTTGAATTTAGCAATAACTACTCGTATCTTGTCTAGGAGTGAACTCTGTGATCATGTCATTGATGGCAAATCCGCTTACCAGCAGGCGAATAAAGTCGAAATCCGGAACGTCTCTAATACCCCGAGTTGTGAACAGGGGAACGCCACAAGTAGGTGTTCTGTCACCACTTCTCTGGAACTTTGCACTGAACTCATTTTGGTTTCGTTGGAGAGACCAGGCTGCAAAGTTTTCGCCTGTGAGGATGACGTTATTCTGCAGAGAGTTCTAGCTATCTAGCTGAACAAGTAGTTGCGGTCTGGGAGTAAATCCGACCAAAGTGGAACTTGTTCTTTTCACGAGGAAGTATAAAATACCTACCTTCGATCCTATTTCTCCTGAAGGCACTGAAACCGCCTTTTCTGATGGAGCGTATTCCTAGACAGAAAGCTAAACTTCAGACGGAACTTGGAGGAGAGGGCGAGGAAGGCGACTTTAGCTTTATATTCCTGCAAAAAGGCCATTGGTAAGCGATGGGGCTTCAGCCCGAAAATTGCTCACTGGATCTACACAGCGGTGGTTCGCCCAATAGTGCTGTACAGGGTCATCGTTTGGTGGCCTGCTTTAGAGAAGGCCTCCGATATCAACTTTCTTGCAAGGGTACAGAGAATGGCTTCCATGTGTATCAATGGCGCCCTTCGTACTACACCTTCGGATGTCTTGAGCATCCTCTTCCACCTAATATCGTTGGACGTATTAGGGAAGTAATCGGCGCACAGTGGGCGATTGGGCCTCGTTAGCGGCATTTAATTAATAACTTCTAAACGAAAAAAGATATCTTCAGTCGGTTTTTTTTCACAGCTCTTAAAAAAGTCATAGAATTTTTTAAGAAAACAAAATTTTGTTTAAATTTATTTTTTTAATTTTTAAAATTCTTTTTAATTTTTTTTTAATTTTTTTTTAATTCCAAAAATTTTTTTTTTAACTTCAATAAACAAATTTTATAAATCGAAATTATCTTCGGAATCTTTTTAATCTTTTTTTTTAATTTTTTTTAATTTTTTTTTTAATTTCAAAATTTTTTTTTTAACTTCAATAAACAAATTTTATAAATCAAAATTACTTTCGGAATCTTCGGAATCAGAATCAGGCATATCTAGATGCTTCAGTAAAAGCAAGCTCTTAACATCATCGTCCATAATAATATTTTTTGCAGACGAAATTGAAGACCCATTTGACAATGAAGATATCAAAGGGTCAGACGAAACTAATAAAGCATTTATGATATCTTCCATTGTATTTTTCCTGCAATTTTTTCTTGTATTGCTCTCGCGTATGTTTCGATAGTCCTTGTTCCTGGCTTCAAGAGCTTCTTCGGACATCATACCAATCGGAAGGGAAAAATGGTTTATTATATCTGCTCCATGAATTAAAATTCTGTGAACAGACGATGGCATGTAAAACCAGGAGTATGATTTAACAAAAATTTCGGCAGTTCCCAATGCGTACGATCCGAATGCGTCCGAATTTATGTCGTATCCACAAGCCAATGCTCGTAGGACTACGCTAAATCGATATATTAAATCATAGCTTACTCCTGTTATACGAGCAGCCAAATTTGGTTGTTGGAAAAACCTCCTTGCAGTGTTTCCGTTGTTCGTGCTGCCAGTACCAGCCGTTGGTATATCCACCAACAAATGCATTTCTTCCCTTAGCTTCTGCTGAATACTTCTTTTATTTTGTTCAACGACATCCTTGTCAGCACCACGAGCTTGCCACTTTTGTATTGGTATTCTATATGCAATGTGCAAAACACACTCGAAAAACCTAATTCATGCGTGGAGACTTGATAAGCCATATTCAAATAGGTTTGCATTAATAGGAAAGCTTTTCACCAAATTTAGATCGTTCATATTTTTGGGAGTCGCGCTACAGATTCCGCATGTTTGCGAAGCCGATTCCGATATGACACTGAACGTTTTGCCATCAAGCATGGTCATATGAAATTGGTGATCAATTCTTAAGGTACGCACAAATGTTGGAAAAATATTTAATATTTGGCTGTTAATGTTTTGAATTTCTCTGCGAGACAAGTCTGCCGATTCTTTCTCGCAAAGTAATTTAATGGGTCGACAATATCGGGTAGAAGAAGGCCGATTGTTTTTCCATAAAACTGTCGGTCCTTTCTGCACTATCAATGTTACCATACAAATTGAAAATAAATATTGATCTATCATGTCTTCATCGAAGTCATTAAATTTTTGCCTGTAAGTAGAATGGCCGCTGCTGCCATCACAACCCCATTTGTAGGTAGCAGTTAATTGGGTGTTAATATTATTTTCAATATGGTTTTCAAAACTTTCTGGGTGTGCTTCAATAATCCTAGCAATCGTATGGTCTACTAAGCTTTGTAATGATACTTCAGCAAAATGATCAGTGACCGTGATGACACTAGGATAGCATTTTTTTTTCGCACAACGCAGTTTGTCGTAGCATGGATATATAACGGCGTTTTGCCCTTTAGCGGCTCTCTTTGACAAATTCCATGTGTACTTGGTATGTCCAACATCTACAAATAGCGCCAGTGCTTTTTCATCAGAAAATTTTGTCGGTAGACGCTGAGGGGTACTCATAGTTTTCAAAATCTTACCGCTAAACTCTTCGTCGGCGTTTACCATTGACACCACCTGTGAAGCACTACGTTTTCCACCTTTATACAAGCTGCAGCTTGCAGCTACCAACAATGCTTCTGATGGCACATCTTCAGTAAGGCCTGACAATTTCTTAACTTGCGTTTTTTTTGCAACACTCCGAAATATCTTTTTGTGGACGTCCAATAATTTCGGAAGATGATCTTTCAATCAATACTAACGGCGTATCTAGCCATTCCTGGTTTTTGTTTTCAAAAAAAACATTATTTCTTCTACAGTTTTTCCACTTTTCTACAAGCTTACTATTAAAATTTCGCAGCTTTTTGCCAATCTCGTACTGCTCCTCCCGAGTATATTTAAGGTTTTTGAGAACAGTACCAAATACAAAGTTTTCCATGGTGAGAAACTTCTTGGTTGGGATCGCTTCTTCATGCCATACTAAAAAAGTACCCGTTTTGCTACCGACATTGTTCCTAAAAAGTGCCATGATTTAAAGGTTAGCAGGTAATAGCAGTTCATATTACACATTTTGGACGCACAATGACTCATACTTCTAGCTAAAAAAAAAGAGTTAGACCGAATCCGTGCGAATCTTAGTTCTACTCCACGAACGACATGTGCACGCTAGTGCGGGCTAGTTGTTAATACACTTCATTACCACTACGTTTTATGCACAACACATTTATAGACCGGTCACAAACACTGATTTTTTATGTAATACATACCTTGAAGTTAATAAAAAGCCACACTTTTAATAAAACAAGTAAAAATTGTAAATTTCCAAGGAGCTCGAAATCAATGCGCACAACAAAGAAAAAATATTGTAAAGCACTTGCTAAAACATATTTTGTGTTTGACAGCTCACAGCTGATGATCGGCTGATCGTAGAGCTTATAAAAAACCGCCAAAAATCTAATCAAAGCATCTGTTATCGATTTGTGAAAAAAAATTAACGCTTTTTCAAATTTGAAAATTTGAATTAAATGCCGCTAGCGAGGCCCAATCGCCCACTGTGCGGCGGCCTCATCGGCCATTCGACTATGGAGCACACTACAATGGCGTGGCTACAATTGTGCCCATGGAGTGATCCTGAGTGACAGGAACTTACATTGGACGTGGATTAACTACTCCAAGGAGCGTATTTGAACGACACTAAAACAATCTAACACCGACCTGGAAATCTTGGTCTGGGAGGACTACAGGTAGCAGGCGTTCCATAAATTTCTACACTGACGGATCGAAATTGTGTGGCCAAGTTGGTTTGGGAGTCTATTCAAAGGAGATTGGACTAAATCTGGTTCGCAGGTTGCCAGACCACTGCAGTGTATATCAGGCCGAGGTACTTGCAATAAAGGAAGTTGCTAATTGGTTGGGTCGGAATATTCTGTCTACATCCGCAGTCAACATCTTCTCTGATAGTCAAGCCGCGGTAAAATCTTTAGAATCAATGTTCCTGAAAACAAGAACCACCCTTAAGTGCCGCACGTTTTAAATGAGATGGCCTAACAGTTTGATATTAGATTCATATGGGTCCCAGGGCACAAGAATATACCGGGAAACTATAAAGCTGATGAGCTGGCAAGACAGGGTACTACCTTACGGGTTTCAGCGGCCTTGGAATGCGTTGGTACACCCCTGGAATCGTGCAAGCTCGAACTTCGGCTTCGCACCACTGGCATAACGGATAACTGATGGGCTAATGGATCAACGTGTAGGATCACGGGACAAATCTGGCCGGTTCTGAATCGTAAGCGTACTAGTGCGCTACTATCGCTCCCCCGTGGGAGTATTACAGTATTTAGGGTAAGAAATTTTAGTTAGGTATATTACATACCGTCGGAAAGGCTAATTTGTTTAGTTTCTCAGTATATGCGCTATTTATTTGTTGAGATTATTTCCTTTTAATACTAGCCAAATGAGTTATGTGATTGATAAAAAAAATGTGCAGCAGATAACAGCAACTTGATTGCATGGCATTTATACTGAAATATTCATAATCTCAGTAATTTGTTAATTTGTAACTATTTTTAACAAATATAATATATTATAGATAAGTGTAAACCGTGAAGTATATAACAGTTTCTGTTAAAGCTTAAACTGTGATTTATTGGAATTTCTCCTTTTTTGCTTTGACAGCCATTGTTTTATGATGTGTTCTTATTACATGATTTCGAATGTATTTGATATCCATATATATATTTTTTTATTTTATTTTAAATAACCTTTTCAAATATTTTTTAAAAATAAATCGAAAAAAGTAAAGTATAAATAAAAGTAAGTAATTTTTCGACATTTTCATATGAATTTCAAATATGTTGTTATTTAATTTTTATTTGTATATTTTGTAACTCAATCCGAGCGAGCGACAGTTAGCCAAAGTAGTCGCATATGAATGTTGTGTCATGTTTTGTATATGGCTGGATTTCCGTTTGGCAACCTTTATGTCAGAAATGTTTTCATTTTTAAGACACACACATTTACATTTGTGCATCTGTGTGTGTTTATCTTTATTTTGTATTAATGTTTATTTGTCACAATCTGTTAGTTTGTCTGTATGTTTCGGTTTATGTGTATTTGTCTGGTGTGTAGGTAATGTTTGAGGTATGGCCAACGGAAGTTCAACATAAAAAATCATTTGGTTTGTGTTGGCAACTGGATAACAAACAACAAAAGTAGCAGCAAGAAAAAACACCAAATCAAACGGAAATTCCATTTTTTATCTACTATTTTTACAAAAGGAAAATTAATGTTATTGTTTTCCAAACGAACAGAACACAATACAAAAAAAAAAGGTTAAAATTTGACATTTGAAAAATGATTTAAATTTTGTTCAAACAATAATTATAGAATACCTTTAAAATCTAAAACTGAATTTCCGCTGCTCTAGCTGACGTCACCAGGAATTTTCTTTAAGGGAGCTAGCCAATATTAAAATTTTTTTTAAGTGTTTAAAAAAAAGCAAACACAAACGTTCAGCATAAATTTTGTGGCTGAAATCTTCAAGAGAATCCATATCTTAAAATTCATATAGATAATATAAAACAAAACTATATGTTTATATATGTACATATACAGTTGGGGGTGCAGTCTTCAATCTGGCTATAGCCATGAGTTGAAACTGAGATCTTTTCCAATCAAAACAATTTGGGACAATCCTCCACCTTACTTTGGAACAGATACATTAAAGAATTTTTTTTATGTAATTTTTAATGGCGTTACTTAAAAGCTCTGAATCGTAAAAAGATTAGAATGATAAAGCCCAACCAAAACCTAATTGCAACTCTTTAAAGAGACTTTGCTACTAGTATGTTCATTTAGCAGACTCTTATACATCTCGTTCTGCTATGTCGTCTGTTGAAAATTGGTGTTCTGTTCTGATACCCGCAAAATGTTTGGCATAAATACAATGTTTTTAAATAAGATATCTTTTGATGTTCTCAAATACACAATTATATAACTAAATTTAAAAATATATCAGCATACCTTAAGGCTGCTGTATTTTTACTAAACCAAAGTATACATTTAGATTTTCATTATATAGCAAATAAAAAAACTTCTTTGTGGTAAAGGCATCATTTGATTTAATATATTTCTTAATAGAAAATAACTTTAAGCTACATCAAATGAATAAAAATATTCTCTTCTTTTCCTATAGTTTTTTTTTCTTGAATTTTTTAACAAACCCCTTAGCAAGAAAATGAATTCAAGCACAAATAAACCTTAGAAAATGTGTAGTTATTGCGAAACAGTTTTTTTTTTTTTGTTGTGCAACTTTTTATAGTTTCTTACAAAGTTTTTCGTTGTTTTTTTTTTGTCTTGTTATACACTCTAGGTATTTCCCCTCGCATCTCTTTATAATAGAAGTTATTAAATTTCATTATACTATTACAACAGTGGGTAATTTGCTTTTGTAAACTTCCTTCCGTCCAAGTTTACAGTGACTGGCTAAAAAAAAAAACATATTTAACAAAAAAAAAAAAAAAGTTCAATAAATTAATAAGCACTTGTAGTGGCAGCATATCTAAAGGAACTGCGAATCTGAAGGACAGACAAGAGTTAAATGGATTTTTTTTTCACATAGTTATTAAGTAGTTGAAAGGACTTTTTAAAGGATATTTTTAATAAAAAATAAATTTTAAATGTTCCATTAAATTTAATATATAAATTATTTATTGGTACTTAATATCTCATTTTGAAAAGTGTGTTTAAGACACTCAATATTATTTTGCACTCAATCTTCTTATTTATTTCTGCTCCCATATAAAGCAGACATACATAAACTTTACTCATATTCCATCAAATACTTATCATTTTATAAGTGTGTACTTCGTTTTTATATTTTAATGTTGTTTTATTTAAGAAGCTTAGTGAAATGAAATAAAGCAAAATGCAAAAAAACATTTTCCATCTTCTTTCAATTATTTTCATTATAAATAATGTTGCGATCTTTGTCAATAAATTTATAGTTAAGTGATTTTTATGGCACAATAGACACACACTGCATCATTTTTTTTATTACAAATTATTTCGATATCGAACACACACACAGATTCATTCTTCAACAATAATAGAAAAAATAATGTACAATACAATTACCAAACCAGTAAAAAGCACATTAACTAAACTGTATTGATACGAAAGGTTTTAAAGAAGACATGAAGAAAAATTGCCAACATATTTGGAAAAAAATTTTTAATATTTTAGAAAATAAATTTAGGTTATACCGACAAGAAATTAATGTTTCTTTTCAATACATTTGGAAGACACTTATAAAAAAAATTTTAAACAACAATCAGATATTATTCCTACTAAAAATTTGCATGAGCTCCTGGTTATCAGTTTGAGTATTTTTAGGATGAGCGGACACGACAACTCCTATACAAAGTGAAATATTAATATGTAGAGTGTAAACGCTGACAGTACCTTTCGTTAACAAAGTACGCATACTTAAAAGTACCTCTTCCTCGAAAAAAATACTTTTTAAATAACCTTTTATTGAAAAACGACCCTTTCATTAAAAAGTAAAATTTCTTGAAAAGTCCTGGTCTTCAAAAATTACCATCTCCTCACAAATGCGTTTTCTTAAAAAAGTACATTTATTTAAAAAAGACCACTTTTTGCTTAACAAAAGTGCCTTTTCATAAAAAAACAACTATTCTTAAAACGTATATTTTCTTAAACAAAACCAATTTCTTAAAAAAGTACCTTTTTTTGAAAAAAGTACCTTACATTAAAAAAGCACCATTTCATGAAAAATACCTTTTCATTAAAAACTCCATTACCATCTCTTTAAAAAGTGCCTTTTCAAAAAAAATTACATTTTCTTAAATACCTCTTCTTAAAAATTACCGTTTCTGAAATAGTGCATTTTCCTCAAAAGCTATCTTCTCCCTAAAAAGTGCCTACTCTTCAAAAGTTAAATTTTTTTCGAAAATTAATTTCACTTAAAAAGTCAAAATTTTTTTAAAGCTTTTTTTTAAGTATCTTTTCTTAAAAAGACACTTTTCTAAAGAAGAAATTTTACTTCAAAAAGTTCCTTTCCTTTCCTTCCTTAAAAAAGTACCTTTTCATAAATTCTTAACAAAGGAAACTTGCTTTAAATAGTCCCGTTTCTTAAAAAAGAACCTTTTTATAAAAATAACTTTTCTTAAAAAGTTAATTTTTTTTAAAAACGTACATTTTCTTAAAAAACGACCTTATCTTAAAAATTAAGCTTTTCATCAAAACGTCCGTTTCCTTAAAAAAGTAGATGTTCTTAAAAAATTACCCTTTCTTAAAAAGGAACCTTTTCTTGAAAAAAGTAAATTGTCTTAACAAGTACTTTTTCTTAAAAAGTACGTCTTCACAGGAAAGTACCTATTTTTAAAAATAGTACCTTTTTAAAAAAACCTATTTTCTTAAAAACCAACCTAACCATAAAAAACTACCTCTTTCCTTAAAAGGCACTTTTGCTTAAAACGCACCATTTTTACATTTTATTAGAACAGTATTTTATTTAAATAAAAAATTAAATAGAAATTTAAAAAAAATTAATTTTTCCCAAAAAAAATTGTCATTTCGTAACAGAAAGAAATGACAAGACAAAAGAAATTTGTACAAAGCTATCAAAGATCTTCAAAAATACCTGCAAGAGTTCAAAGACAAATCATTATGAGAATTTCTTGAGAATTTAAATCCAATGATGATTACTCCTTATGTAAGGCACTGAAATACCTTAAAAGACCTCAGAAAAGGGACCCAGTATTTAAAGCTACAAATGATGTGTGGTGTAAAACTAATCATAAATAATCGATGGCCTTTGCAGGACATTTAAAAAGCACTTTTAAACCTTTTAATATAAATTCTGGCAAACATCACGAAAATCATATTAACGAATTCTTAACTGCAACTTGCCCAATGGATTTCCCCATTAAAATTGTCACATCTTCGGAAATAATGAGTGAAATTAATGAACTTTCTTTAACCAAATCGCCTGGTTTAGATAAAATAAATGCTAAGATGATCAAATGTCTACCAGAAAAGAGTGTAGTATTACTGACATATATGTATATTCAACGCTATCTTAAGATTAAGCTACTATCCCATGCAATGGAAATGTGCTGAGATAGTAATGATTCCTAAACGCAATAAATCGGAAAAAGATATAACATCCTGTCGGCCAATTAGTTTATTGACAATTTTTTCTAAAATATTTGAGAAAATTCTTCTTGGAAGAGTCTTACCATTAGCTGAACAATTTGACATTATTCCAGAATATCAATTTAGATTCCGACACAAACACGGGACACCAGAACAATGCCATCGGATTGTAAATTACATAACTGATTCGCTAGAGAATAAAAAATACTGTTCTGCAGTTTTCCTTGATGTTCAGCAGGCTTTTGATCGCGTATGGCACCAAGGATTATTATATAAAATTAAAAGATTATTGCCAACACCATATTTTTATACCCTATACCACTATGTGGTTTGGGTATAATGACTTTGTGCTGCTGTTTGTAACAACCAAAAATATTTGACCTAGACCCATCTTTAATTATACCGATCGAATCAGAATCACTTTTTGAGTTGATTTAACAATGTCCGTCCGTCCGTCCGTCCGTCCGTCTGTGTGTCCATGTAAACCTTGTAATCAAACTGCAGGTCGCAAATATGAATATATTTTGATGAAATTTGGTATATAAGCTTTCATCGGCCATAGGATGAACGCTATTGAAATTGGTGAGAATCGGTCCATGTTCAGACCTAGCCCCCATACAAAGTACCTCTATGAAATCGACATAAATTGCCATAAGATCCAAATTGTCATATAGATCTTACTCAAATTGGGTTTGTATGCGTTCATTACATCCATTAATGAGTAGTCCAAAAATGGTCCCTTTGGCCCCATATAGACTGCTTCCCGATCTTCACTTAAATCTATTAAAAACAAAAATATTGCACTGATTCTTCTCAAATTTTGTTTGTATATATTTTTGCAAAATACAAGGGACTTTACCAAACATGATCAGGATTGGTCCATTTTTGGACCTAGTCCCCATATAGATATAGCATCCGATATGAACTTTTTCATATCTGCAGCCAAAAAAATTAATAAAAATCCCACTCAAATTTGGTTTTGGCTTATTTTCTATGTCCAGTTAGTTGGGCCTAAGAGATAGGGTTTCTAAACGCATGGTATAGGGTATCGTATAGTCGGTCTAGACCGACTATAATTTTCTTACTTGTTTCTTGTTCAAATCATACCTAGCCAATCGTTGTTTTTATGTAAAACACAATGATGCATATTCTGACATACATGAGATATCTGCTGGAACTCGCCAAGTTAGTGTATTAGGACCTTTTCTTTATATCCTACCTATTGCTGATAATGTACTATTGGCTACTTTTGCTGATGACACAGCAATTTTATCGGCTAATACCGATAAGAACGGCGCATCAACTGCCATCCAAAATCAACTCCTAAATCTAGAGTTCTGGCATAAAAAATGGAAAATTAAAATTAGTACAAGCAAATCAAACCATATGACGTTCTCTATGAGGCAAGGAAATTGTCCACCAGTCAATATAAATGGGGATGTTATTCCTGATAAAACTTGTATTAAATACCTTGGAATCCACATGGATAGAAGGTTGACTTGGAAACAACACATCAAAGCCAAAAGAGAAGAACTAAACGTGAAACTCAAACGTTTATTCTGGTTGCCAAGACCTACGTCAAAACTTAGTATTAGAAATAAAATAAGAATCTAAAAAGCCATACTCAAACCAATATGGGTTTATGGAATTCATCTATGGGTAGGAGCAAGCAATTCGAATATAGAAATTCTTCAGGGGTTACAAACAAAAACACTACGAATAATACTTGATGCTCCCTGGTACGTTGCCAATGACACAATCCACAACGACATAAAGATTCCTACTGTTAAAGAAGAAATACGGCATTATACTCAAAGATACCCTGACGGATTAAACTATCACCCTAATATTCTAGTAATATGTCTACTAGACTAAACAAATGAAAGTAGGAGACGTAAAGGACTGCATGTTCTTGACTTGCCATATAGAAACTAAATTTTTCTTGCTATTTTATACAAGTTTAATTAATTAATATTTAGTGATTTTACTTAATGTAGTAAATATTTCTGTTATTTATCATATATAATTAAAATCAAATTTACTTAATATCTTCATTAATTAGCGCCCCGGTAGGTGAGTAGGTAGCGTGCTCTCCTATCATGCGGGGGTCGTGGGTTCGATTCCCACCAGAGGCTTTGGTCTGTCGCTGCGAAAAAAAAACTAGCCAAATTAGAATCTGCAGACAAGCCACTCGGCTTCGCGGAACTAGGCTTAAAAAAAAAACGGTTAATCAGATTTGATTGTAAATAAACAATAAATTATAAAAAAAAATCGTAATAACCTTTCCTAAAAAAGAACATGTTCTTACAAAAGTACCATTTCCTTATACAGCAAATTCTTTTGAAAAAGTACCTCGACTTAAAGTAAATTTTTTAAAGAATTATCTTTTCTTAGACAAGTACCTTTTTGAAAAATAGTACTTTTCATAATACTTTTTTTCTTAAAAAAGTACCTTTAAAAAAACTATTCTTTCGTAGAAGGCAACTTTTCTTAAATAAATTAATTTTGTTCAAAAAATTCCTATTTTTATATTTATATATTCCCCAAGTGTACATTTTCTTCGAAAACTAAGTTTTTTTGAAAAAGTAAATTTCCTTGAAAAAGTAAATTTTCTTGAAAAAGTACATTTTCTTGAAACAAACCTTTTCTTAAAAATTTACATTTTCAGAAAAAATTGCCCTTTCTTAAAATGTACCTTTTCTTATAAAATTTCCTTCTCTTATTAAGTAACTTTTCTTATAAAAGTACCTTTTCTTAAAAGAGTAGTTTTCTTAAAAAAGTAAATTTTCTTAAAAAGTAACTTTTTTTAACAAGTACCTCTCCTTAAAAAGTACAATGTTAATATATAAAGTGCAAACTTTCCTTAAAAAAGTACACTTACTTAAAAAGTATATTTTCTCAAAAAAATTACATTCTCTCAGAAAAGTACATTTCCTTAAAAAAGTAAATTTGCATAAAAAAGTAACTTTCCTTAAAAAGTACTTCTCCTTAAAAAGTACCTTTTTTTAAAAAAGCGCTTTTCTTAAAAGAGTAAATTTTCTTAAAAAATCACTTTTCTTAAAAAAGTACCTTTCTTAAAAAAGTACCTTATTTTAAAAAGGTGCCTTTTTTTAAAAAATTACCTTTTCTTAAAAAGTACTTTTTCTTAAAAAGTACCTTTTCTTAAAAAGTACCTTTCCTTAAAAAGGCCCTTCTTAAAATTGTAAAATTTTTTTAATCTTATAGTTTACAAATGAAATACACCCGCAGCAATTTTTTTTTAATTTCTTTTAAACAAAAGTAAAGTTGAGACTCCTTTAATTTAATATATTTCTTTTTTGTGTGCAAATTATGTGATGTGCAAAGCACAACAATTCAGAAGCAACAACAAATGTTCTTTAAATGCAACTTTTATTGAAAAACTCGTTATACAAGCAATTACACGTTTTATTGGTTAGAATTCGTAAGGCAAACAAACAATGAAACAGAGAAGCCATTATAATGACACACATACACTTGGAAATGTTCAGAGCCAGTCAGCATCATTCCTAAATGCACAAGAACATTAAAACAAAATAAAACTAACACTCACTCACACTTGGGAAACTTCCGGCCATACACATAAACTTTAGCTCAAACAAGCCATCAATTGTATGGAGTAAAAGAAAATAATATTAAGAATTGCAATGTCATGTTCATGATGATGCTGATGATGATAATGATGATGATGATAATGATGATGATGATGATGATGGTGAGGATTATATGGCTTGAAGGGTTTTTATTTCGTCTTACTTCAAAGTTAAGATTGTTGTGAAGAGGGAGTTTTATGTTACGTTTGTGAAACATTGCAATGCGTTGCCAAGACATTTTACAACAGTTGTATAAATATGTTGTGTGTTTTGTTGTTCAGTTGAAATGTCTATTGTCCGTATACTGTTTTTGTTCTCCGATATACAATTCAAAGTGGTCCTCCTAGCAAAATGTTGTCTTTTTCCATGTATTAGTGCGTATAAAATTGTTTTTAGTTTGCTGTATTTCTATTTATATGCCAGAGAATTGCATTTATTTATTGCATGTTTGGATCATTTAAATTATTTGTTTTAACTCGTCATCCTCTGTGTTATACCAAAATCCTTAAATGGCTAGACTTTTAGAAATGTAAAATAACATTTCCGAGTGTTTAGGTTGAGCGTTTGGTCTTTATATATATTAAGATGAGCTTAAAGTTGCTTTAAGGCATCTTTCATTAACATTTGAATATTTTCTTTTCCCAAAAATATTATTAGATTTGCTAGAGATTAAAATAATTAAAATTTCGATTTTCAATGAAAATTGTGTCAGGAAAATTATTTTGCTTAAAACATCTATATACTTGTTTGTTTAAAAAAATAAGCCGCCTAAAAATATGTGGGCAGTGTTTGAAATCGATTACATTTAAAATTATTTTCTTAAAGCTCAGATATGCGCGCTTTAATATACTTCACTATCTATGTATTGTATTGGCATTATATAACATTACTGGTTGTCAAGCGCCTCGGACGAAAACAAAAGGTACTTTTTTTTAAGAAAAGGTGTATTCTAACAAAGTGTAATATTTAGGAAAGTGTACTTTCTTAAGAAAATTACTTTTCAAAAAGGGTTCTTTTTTAAGAAAAATACTTTTTTAAGAAAGAGTTTTTTTAAGAAAATACATTTCTAAGAAAGGGTTCTTTTAAATTTAAGAAAACATAACTTTGTGAAGAAAATTTAATTTTTGAAAAAAAAGGTATTTTCTTCAGAAAAATGGCATATATAAGACAAGGAAATTTTACAGAAAATTTAATTTTTCTGTAGGTACTTTTTTTAAGAAAATATACATTTTGTAAAAAATGGTACTTTTGTAAGAAAAGGTATTTTCTGAAGAAAAGCTACTATTTTAAGAAAAGGCACTTTCTTAAGAATAAGTGCTTTATGAAGAACAGTTAATTTTTGAAGAAAAGATATTTTCTTAAGAAAAAGGGAATTTCTAAAAAGGTACTTTTTAAAAAATTTTTTTTAACAAACTGTTACTTTTTGAGGAAAAGTATGTTTCAAGAAAAGGTATTTCTTCATGAATGGGTAATTTTTGTTAAGAAAATATAAATTTTTAGGAAAGCGTACTTTTGAAGAAAGGATACTTCTTTAAGAACAGGTACTTGTTTTTAGAAAAGGTACCTTTTAATAAAATATACGAATAAAAGGTACATTATGCTAAAAGGTACATTTAAAAAAAGGTAGTTTTAATAAATGGTAGCATTGAGAAAAAGTTAATTTGTAATAAAAGTTACATTTTAGTAAAAGGTAATTTTTAATAAAAGGTACTTTTTAATAAAAGGTACTTTTTAATAAAATGTACTTTTTAATAAAAGGTACTTTTTAATAAAAGGTACTTTTTAATAAAAGGTACTTTTTAATAAAATGTACTTTTTAATAAAAGGTACTTTTTAATAAAAGGTACTTTTTAATAAAAGGTACTTTTTAATAAGAGGTACTTTTTAATATAAGGTGATGATGACAGTGATTCATATCATACACATAAACCACCAACGAAAAAAACAAGAGCATCAACTTCACAGGCTTCACCGAGATCATCAACTTCAATGGATATTGACTAATTCATGTCTTTTTATGCTCTTTGCTAAACTTTTCATACATTTATCGAATTTTCGATGTCAAATACAGCTGGAAAATTAATTTTCTTTTTTTTGTTTTGATGGAAATAAAGTTGAAATTATCTAACCCATAAAAACAAAGTTTTTATTAGACCTATTTCTTTCTTTATGCATATGAGTTTTGAATCTCACCATGACTGTGCGTGAATGTGCGTGACTATCTTAAAATTAATCTTTGGCCACAACAAGTCTATGGACAAAGTTTCAGATCGACTGGATGAGGGGAAGTGAGGTTTTGACCTTTCCGGACTGTGTGTGACTATGCGTGACTGAGCGTGACTATGTCAAAGTTAATATTTTCTTACGGCAAGTCTATCGGCCAAGTTTCAGATCGATCGGATGTGACGGTGATCTGTTTTGCTCTGTACTGTAGCAAAAGAATTTCTGTTACAAGCAGAATAAGAAAGAAGAAAAAAATAATAACCTTGATCTTGAAATTATTTTCAAGTTCAAGTAGGTACATGTAAACAACACCTTATATGGTAATATGTTGATGGCATATTTTTTTTCTCTTCATTGTGTTGTATTAAATCATGAACACATTCATATGCAATCATGCTGGTCAAACCACGTATTTTCTTGTAGTATTGATCTCACTTACTCTCATAGTCATATATGAGTGGGAGTATTATAAATACTAGAGAATATTATGAATGCATATGAATGTTTTCAATGAATTGGTGGTGATTTTGTTTTTTTAATAAACAGGTTTTTATCTGCAGATGAATGAATGAAGATGAGAAGGTTTAATGTAATAAAGTTAAATTTAAATCTAGGAGATGAAGGTTTTGATTTTGAAAGAAGCGTACGGTTACAGTTGCGGAAGCTGCTTGGTTTTTTTTTGGTTTTCTACACATAATAATATTCAACATTGTGCTTTTTGTTAATGATTATAAATTTCTTTAATTTCGTAACAGAAATTGTGTGATAATTTTTTTTGAATAAAAGAAATTTAAAATTTTTGTTTGTGATTTACCGAAAACAATAAGTACTTTATTAATAATTAAAAAAAAAAAATAATTGTAGTATAATAAAAACATTAAAACCCGTTTAAATCAATAGTGAGTAAAGAATTAAGTTAAAAAAACTTCTTGTGAGATTTTTGTCTACATGAAATAAACAAAATTATGACAACAACGATAAAATTATAATAATTTTATAATCGGTTAGACAAGCTTGAATTTAAAAAAAAAAATGTTCTGTCAAATAAAAAATATATATACATTATCTAATTATAATCTAATGCAAAAAACTTTGTAAAAACAAACTTATTAGAAAATTAATTAAATAAATTTGATTTGAAAAATTAAATTGAAGAATTATAAAACAAAATATTTATTTCGTTGCGTGTGTTCCAAAATAATAAAAAAAAAAATTGCCGCCAATTTGGCATATTCAGCGGGTCAGCCATGACAATGGACTGCCAATTATCATACACCTCCTAACCATCAATATCTGGGAGATATGGATTCTCCACATGTTGCCGCACATCATCCAATGTATTACAATCATTATGCCATGTTTCATTCAGCAACTTCATCGGTACCTCTTCAACACCAGCAATAAGGCGGTAAAATTTTTTTTTAATACAAATAATTTTCCAAATTAAAATTTTTACACACATATAAATATTTTCTATGTTTAAACTTTTCCTTATTAAATTTAAGAATGTTACTAGATTAATAAAATTTTGCTATATATAAAATTTGGTTAAAATATCAAATTTTTACTAACTATAAAATTTTCGATTATAAAAATTTTCTTTTATTGTAAAATTAAACTAAAATAAAATATTTCGAAATGTGAATTTTTCTAAATGTAAAATTGTCTAATTATAAAGTTTAAACAAAAATTTTTCTAATGCTGAAATTAAGCTAAAATTAAATAGTGCTAAAATCCAATTGTGCTTAAATTAAATAGTGCTAAAATTCAAAAGGCTAAAATTAAAATTTTTTCTACTACTAAAAATTTTCCTAAAATTAAAAATTTTCCTAAAAGTAAAATTTTGCTAGAGTTATAAATATAAAAAAAAAAACAAATAAAATAAATGTTGATAAAATTAATTTAAAATTTAAAAACCCTTAAAATGAAGGGTAAATAAAAAAGTTTTTAAACCCAATGTAGAAAACCAAAGCCAAGCCAAATCTTATCATTTTATGTGGGTTACCTCCAAGTAAGATGTAGTCAAGGTAACATGGTAGGGAGGGCAAAAGGGGCAGAACACCTCGTCCCCAATCCCAAGGTAAGTATGGCCATCCGTCCCATTTAGTGTCCGTTTTTTGACAGTTGTTTTTTTTAAATCGCACGTGAAAATCTGTAGTGCGGTTTCCCTGGGCCTGAGCAAGACCCCACCCATCCGGCGAGCTAGGCCCCTTCGCAAGCACGTGCGACCAGCAAAGGCTCAGGGAAACGGAAGCGGATCTTCCACCAACGCCGCACCATTACACGGATAAGGGGAAATGGGTTTTAAAGCACTCCGCGACTGTGCGTGGCTATGCGTGACTACCCCAAAATTAATCTATAGTCACATCAAGACTATGGGCCTAGTTTCAGATCGACTGGATGAGGGGGAATGGGGTTGCTCCATGACAGACAGGTAGACAGCGAGTAAGAGTTAAAATAAATAGTTTAAAAAGAGATCTTTACAGATGAACATTTTTTGACATTTTAGCCATTTTGAGGCACTAGATGCAGTTAGTTTGTTTCACACTTTTTGCTCCCAAACTATAGCTACAATTGTTCCGAATACAGGAACATAAAACTCCAATTGTTGACCGAGATACAGCCGTAAAAAAATTGCATGATCTTAGGAAAAATGAAGTTTCAGCCAAAATATACATGAAGCCATAAAATCTGAACAGCAGCTAAACTAGCAAAACTGAAATGATGTTGTGTCAGTTTCAATAGGTATTTCGAAAAATCGCACAATAGAAGAAGTTTGCCCTCGATGGCTTCAAAAATGTAGCTCTGTTTTATGATTTATGAAATTAAATATTAATCATCCAGAGTCACTGAGTTAATACTGAACGAAAGTGTACATTAAGACAATCCTTAATGAAAATTGTATACAAATTATTTTAAACAATTTTAAGACCTAAACACGGAACGAAATAACAACGGCTGCAGGATTCTGTAAATAAAAGGTATTTTTTAACAACAGAATTTTTGAGGTAAAATGCATTTTTTTAAGGAATGTTTTTGTTTAATTTTTTAATACAAGGTCCAATAATTGGCTTGTACTTAGTTGAGCGCAAGTACTTAAAAAAAAGTTTTTTTTTTGGAAATTCTTTTCTTGGTTATATGTAAATTTTTGAAAAATTTATTGTTTTAATATTTTTTTAGGTGCTTCTTTTCTAAATTGTAGGTACTTTATGTGTAAAAAGCTTTTGGTCTTTAAAAAAAAAATTACTTTATGTAAAAAGGTAATTTTTTCTAGAAAAAGTATTTTGTTTGTAAGAAAGTGTTTTTTTGAAAAAAAAAAATAATTTTTGGAAAAAACGAAGTTTTCTGTAAAAAGGAACTGATGTAAAAAAGGTCTTTTTGTTAAAAGGTAAAATTTTCTTAAATACACTTTTCTCTAAAGGTAATTTTCTTGTAAAACGTTACTTTTTAAAATATAGTTCTTTTTTGTTAAAAAGGTACTGTTTAAAAAAAAATTTTTTTTCGTAAAAGAGAGTTTTTTAAAAAAGGAACCTTTTGGTAAAAGTTTTTTTTAAGTTAATTTTTATGAAAAGTAAAACAGTAGCTTTTTGTGAGTTACTGTTTTCTGAAAAAAAATGCTTTGTTGTAAAAAGGTACTTTTTTTTTGTAAATAGGTACTTTTTTGAAAAAAGATACTTTTTTTGTAAGAAGGTAAATTTTTTTTAATGGGTGCTAGTAAAAGGCACTTTCTCTAGAAGGTATGTTTTTTAAATGTAATTTTAAAAAAATCTAAGCTATAAAAAAAATTCGAACGACACTATAACACTCTAATACCGACGAGGGAATCTTGGTCTGGGATGACTCCAGGTAGCAGGCGTTCCATAAAATTCTACACTGACGGGTCGAAATTGTGGGGCCAAGTTGGTTTCGGAGTCTATTCAAAGGAGCTTGGACTAAATCTGGCTCGCAGGTTGCCAGACCTGCGGAGGTACTGGCAATAAAGAAAGTTGGGTTGGTTGGATCAGAATCCTTGGAATCAGTGTTCCTGAAAACAGTAACCACCCTTAGCTGCCGCACGTCTTTAAATGAGATGGCCAAGCCGTTTGATACCAGACTCATATGGGTCCCGTGGTATCTCAATGGATCTCAGAGTCGAAGTGTGCTTTTCCGTTTGATTCGCAGCCACTTCTAACCTAACATAACCTACAGGTAAATTTTTGAAAAATCGATTGTTTTAATACTTTTTCTATGTACTTCTTTTCTATATTGTAGGTACTTTATGTGTAATAAGCTTTTGTTTCTTTAAAAAAAATTTACTTTATGTAAAAAGGTAATTTTTTCTGGAAAAAAGTATTTTGATTGTAAGAAAGTATTTTTTTGAAAAAAAACAACTTTTTTGTAAAAACAAGCTTTTCGATAAAAAGGAACTTTTGTTACAATGGTACTTTTTGTTAAAAGGTAAAAGGCACTTTTCTATAAAAGGTAAGTTTCTTATAAATCGTTACTTTTTAAAATATTGTTAATTTTTATTAAAAAGGTACTTTTTTGAATAAAAAAATATTTTTTTGTATAAGACAGTTTCTTTGCAAAAGGTAAAAATGAACCTTTTTGTAAAAGTTTTTTTAAGTTACCTTTTATGAAAAGTAAAACAGTAGTTTTTTGTAAGTTACTGTTTTCTAAAAAAGTCCTTTTTTGTAAAAAGAATTTTAAAAAAATCTTTTACGATAAAAGGTACTTTTTTGTTAAAAGGTATTTTTATGTAATAATGAACTTTTTTATTAAATGATAATTTTTTGCTAAAAAATCCTTTTTTTTTTTTGAAAAAGTTTTTTTTTTTTTTTTTTTTTTTTTGTAAAAGATACATTTTTGCCGACAGCAATTTTAACAGAAGTGGCTATCAAATAGTCGTAATCAATAAAATATGCTAAATTTTATGTTACTTGAGAGTCACTTAATTTATGCCTTGAGTTTGTTAATTAATGATTTACTGACATCAACAGTAGACACATACCAAATACCAATTGACTTTATGACCACTAACTTATTATTTAATTTAATTAAAATTCACTACAATTGGCAACTGAATTTAATTACCCTAAATGATAATGATTATCTAAATACATTTAGTGAAGGCCATCATAGACTTTGACATTTAATGATAAGTTTCAACTTTCCATTAAGTAACAAATACGAAAGTTCATAGATGTACAGAGGCTTCAAGGTGGTTTTTATAGGCAGCCGTATAAAGGAGAAACTATGCACGAGTTTCTAATTATATCATTAGAGCGTAATCAGAAACATACACATTGAACGTAATAAGCAAAATTTTCTAAATATAACAAAAATATACTGTAAGTAAGTACATAATGTTGGAAAATTACCACACACACGTACTTGGTAGTTAAATTCAAATGACAAAGAACCAAATAAAAGGATGAAAAAAATTACTAATTTATTACCAAATAAAAAAAGGAATAATACAAAGCTTTTTAAGGGACAAAAATCATATAGCGTTTAGACTGCCCTTATAGGAATTTCATACAAATTATTTTTTTTAAGAAAAATAACTAAGTCTGTCAATTACCAATGACAACATTCCTACTTGCAATTACTTCTGTTAAAAAGCTGACATAAAATTTCTGTTACAATAATTATTTCACTAAAAACCTATTTCATAGTAAATTCAGTGACACATCTCTAACTTGATAAAAAAAAACTATCAGTTTTAAGTAAGTTCAAACGCCTTATGCTTCAAATGAAATCTTATTTTGTTATATAATCATTGATACAAAAGGAAAAAAGTAAATGTAGTTGAGAAACGTATAAATTATTATGTAAATGTAAATCAATTCAATTCATTTATTCATTTCAATTCATTTCATTACATTTCACTGCAATTCAATTAAATTCGTTTTTTGTTCCATTGTTTTGTATGAATTGTACAAATGATTTTATACTACTCGTACGAATATGTTTGAGTATTTACTATCCTTTATTTTGAAACTGGACACAAACTTCTTTATTTTGTGTAATTCATACAACACATTATCATGGAACAAAAGCATATGTATACACATAGACGTATATTTATATTAAATACGAGCAAAAGTAATTTCGTAGAAGTTGGAAAAAAAATTTTAATTTTGTGAAGGATAACGTTTTAAACTCTTAATATGTTTTAATAAATAATTAACTTTATTCACATAAAAAATTGAGTTAAAAATCCATAAGGATTACTTATGAAGGTTTTTCGCTGACAACGAATTTTCATGTAAATTCCCAGTCCGCAAGTTTTCGCAGCACCATTAAGAATATTGTATTGTCTTTCTTTATAAATTGGTCAATAAATAAAAAATATACTAGGCGCTCAACCAGCGTTACCGTTGTGCGACTAAAGTCGCAATTTGCCACCTATTTGACGGCTTGTGACTTTATGTGCCACTTTTTCAAATCCATATAATTTTGCGACTTTTCCTAATATTGTGCCACTTTTCCCCCTTTTTTTTAAATTCTGCAATAAGGTAACTTTAGTTCATTGATCAGCTGTTTCTTTTACTTGTTCTGTCAATAGCATGTTTGAATGTTTGCCGTATTCATCATTCTACTTCAATCTTCTTTGAAAAAAATTATTAGTTTTTGGCGGAAAAGCCAGTGAAGAATTGCGAAACTAATTTTAATGTAAAAATCTTTTATGGACAGGTAAATAGTTTTTTATTTACATATATATATTCTAAAACTAATATTTAAAATCAATAGATTTCTTGTAAGATCAAAAAGAAAGGCTGAAAATGAGTCCGCAAGGAGAACTAGACAGGCCCTGGAAAATGATGTCGAAAAGACAATTGAAACAAGTTCAGAATCTGAAGACACAACCATTGAGTCTGAATCGGAAAATTCTGAAAACCCTACATGTTCTATCAAAAGGCGCAACGTTTCACGATATTATGTAAATAAATGGGAGTTGCAGTATAAATGGCTTAATCAAGATGAAGAGACAATGAGGCCCTATTGCCTTGTTTGTAAACAACTTTTGATCAATCAAAAAAATCACCTCAAACGACATGCAGGAACAAAAAAACATACTGTTAACACAAAGCTAGCATCTGAAAATACTAAAATAAAACTGACGGACTTTTTGCCCAGTCGAAATACCACTTCCGAAAAAATGTTGCAATCGCAGAAATTAAGATTGTGTTACGTACGTTTAGTAAAAACCAATCTTTTAATTCTTTGGACGGAATATGTAAATTTAATTCTATGATTTTTCCTGTTTCCAATATAGCTTAATCGGTAAGTAAATATGTTGCTCTATTAAAAATCATTCACTTAAGAAATATTTTTATTTATTATTAAAGGTATCTTGCGGTCGCACTAAATCTATACAAATTGCGCAGTTTCTCGGAAAAGAAGGTCATCTGGCTATAGTACGTAAAATGCAAAGACAACATTTTAGCCTTATTATCGATGAGACAACTGACATTTCCGTCAATAAGTGCCTTGTAATAATAGTGCGGCAATTTAACATGGATCGTGGTAAGACTGAAGATAATTTTTCTAAATTGGTACAGCCAGATAATGGAAAAGGAAAAACTATTTGCAATGTTGTGCTTGAAGCAGTGGAAGGTAACAAAATTCCATTACTAAATTTTATTGGATTTGCGTCTGACAACGCATCCACTATGGTTGGAAGAAACATTGGAGTGACGAGTTTATTAAAAAAGAATGTACCCCACTTGTTCCATCTTGGGTGTGTTTGTTACTCTATGCATCTTATGAACGTTTCAGCGTTAGCCTGCATACTCGAAGATGTAGAGAAGTTGTCTAAGAATATTTTTAACTTTTTTAAAAGCTCTAACAGGCAAACAGATTTTAAAGAGTTGCAGAGCATTTTTGACGTCCCAGAACACAAGCTTTTAAGGCTTTCTAACACTAGGTGGCTTTCATTCGAGTCGGCCGCAAAATGAATCTTAGAATAATGGACAGTACTGCAACTTTATTTCGTTCCGACGCAATTTGAAGAAAAGTCTGCAAAAACATTGGATAAAATACGTGTTATTCAAGATGGGCTATCATCTATAAATCTCATTTATTTAAAATTTTTAGTGTATATTTTAAGTATTATGAACAAATTTAACAAATGCTTTCAAAGAGAGTCATCTCAAATAATTTACTTGGTATCATACACAAATTTACTCCAAATTTTTAAAAATTTTCTGAAAAAGGAATATATTTTGGCTACAAAACTAGACAGAATTATTTATAGAGATACGTTAAACATCAAAGATGTTACAAATATATATATAGGCCATGAAGCTGAAGCTGCAATACATACTAAAAATTTATCTCATATTGAATGCATAACGATTAAGGAAAATATATTAAAATTTTGCCAAAAACTCTGCAATGAAATATTGTCGAGGATAAACATAAATAACAAAAAACTAAGTATTTTAAGCTTTTTACAACCGACATTTTTAATATCAAACGAAGATATTAACTACACTGATCTCATATTAGAATATAATAATGTTATAACTGAGCCTGAGGCTTTCATTAGCGAATACAAACTATTAGAAAGTAAAGCTAAGGATAAATCTTACGAACAAATTTTTAATATTAACAATGCTGAGAAATTTTGGCATACAGTAGGTAATTAAAAAAATGCTTTAAATGAACCTATGTTCCTAAATTTGTACAAATTAGCAGCGCATGCATTTACTTTACCTCACAGCAGCGCATGTGCTGAAAGAATTATTTCTTAGTTAGGACATGAAAATAAATTAACCAATAGGTTAAAAGTAGAAACTTGTGACTCAATGTTATCAGGTCTAAATTTGATAGATTCCGAAATAGAAGAGTGGATTCCTAGGCTGCGAACTTGTACAAAAATATAGAAATGAAGTTTCAAATAAATATGTATATTTAATATGTATACACACACAATATTAAAAAAAGTATGTAAACTTATTTGTTCATAATCAGTTATTTAATTCGTTTACCTGCGCAGAAAAAACAAACGAAAATCAATGAATTTATTAAATAAAATTAAAAAAAAAATATGTCTACAAATAATTTAATTTTCAAGTTTGACTCTCATATTACATAAATTTGTAATTCAATTCTAATTCTTATCTTAATATGTGATTTTACTTTGCTTAAACCATCGTTTTCATTTTAAAGATATGTATATATGTATATTTTAATGAGTGTAAATTCAATTTTTTAATATATCCAACTTATTTTTTGGTTGACTGTATGTGTATACATAAAAAATTTATACTAAAATGATACACATTATAATAGACAAAACTTTTTTATAATGAATTGTTATTTAGTTAATTTGTTTTTTATTGTTAATTTATGTTATTTTTGTTTTTTGAGTTGTTTTTTGTTTGAAGAAAACCGTTAAAAAAATATGTGTGCCTTTTTTTTTAAATGACTTTTTGTGAGACTTTTTTTTTGAAAAAAATACTTTTTTTTGCCACTTTCTCAAAATTCTCAACGGTAACCCTGCGCTCAACTCTACTACATTAAATTTTAATGAAACTTTCAGAAATTAGTCTTCCTTGTGATATCGGAAAAGTACATTATCTTTATTCTAAAAACATGACCTTTTTTTGACTTTTCTTAAAGAGTAACTTTCTATAAAGAGCATAACTTTAGCTTTCTCCCAAAAGCAATTTTTGTTTCAAGCCCATTTAAAGAAAATACGTTCTTCTAATAAAATATATTTACTAAACAAATTACCTTTTTTTACAAGTGACCTTTTTAAAAAAATGTTTTTTTAAAAAAATTTTTTATATGAAGGTATCTCTTTTTCACAAAGCGCCCCTTCTTAAATGGTGAATTTTTTTTTTTTTAATTTCTGAATAACTAAATTTTTTTAAAAAAGTACCTTTTCTTAAAAAATGTACGTTTTCTTAAAAAAGTACCTTTTCTTAAAAAAGTACGTTTTCTTAAAAAGTGCCTTTTCTTAAAAATTATATATTTTTTTAAAGTACATATTCGTAAAAAAGTGTCTTCTTTAAAAAAATTAAGTTTTGTTAAAAAATTGCATAGTTTAAAAGGTACATTTTCCCAAAAAATTAAGATTTTTTTTAAAAAGTCACTTCCTTAAAAAGTATGATTTCTTAAACAGTACCTTTTTATCAATAAGTACCTTTTCTATAAAGAGTGCTTTTCTTAAAAAGTTCCGTTTATAAAAAAGTAAGTCTTCTTAAAAAATACCTTTTTTTTAAAAAGTGACGGTTCTTAAAAAGTAAATTTTCTTAAAAAAGCACCTTTTCTGAAAAAAGTACCTTTTCGTAAAAAAGTATATTTTCTTAAAAAAGCACCTCTCCTTCAAAAAGTGCATTTCCTTAAAAAAGTGCCTTTTCTTAAATATTATATATTTTTTTAAAGTACATATTCCTAAAAAAGTGTCTTCTTAAAAAAATTAAGTTTTCTTAAAAATAGCTTATCTTAAAAAGTACATTTTCTCAAAAAAAAAGTACGATTTTTTTTTAGTCCCTTCCTCAAAAAGTATGTTTTCTTGAAAAAGTACCTTTTTATCAATAAGTACCTTTTCTATAAAGAGTGCTTTTTCTTAAAAAGTTCCGTTTATAAAAAAGTAAGTCTTCTTAAAAAATACCTTTTTTAAAAAAGTGACGGTTTCTAAAAAGTACATTTTCCTAAAAACGCACCTTTTCTGAAAAAAGTACCTTTTCTGAAAAAAGTACCTTTTCGTAAAAAAGTATATTTTCTTAAAAAAGTACCTCTTCTTCAAAAAGAGCATTTCCTTAAAAAAGTGCCTTTTCTTAAATATTATATATTTTTTGAAGTACATATTCCTAAAAAAGTGTCTTAAAAAAATTAAGTTTTCTTAAAAATAGCTTGTCTTAAAAAGTACATTTTCCAAAAAAAAGTAAGATTTTTTTTAAAGTCACTTCCTCAAAAGTACCTTTTATCAATAAGTACCTTTTCTATAAAGAGTGCCTTTTCTTAAAAATGTAGCGTTTATAAAAAAGTACGTCTTCTTAAAAAATACCTTTTCTAAAACAGTGACGGTTCTTAAAAAGTACATTTTCTTAAAAAACCTTTTCTGAAAAATGTAAATTTTTTTTTTTAAAGCACCTTTTCTTAAAAAAGTAAATTTTCTTACAAAGTACCTTTTATTAAAAATTAAATTTTTTTTAAAGTACATTTTCTTAAAAGTATCTTCTTAAAAAAATTGCGTTTCCTTAAATAAGTACCTTGTACGTAAAAAACAACATTCTTATTAGTCTTAAAAAAATTTTGTTTGTATTGTTCACCTGTATTGGTGTTTGAAAATGGCTTTTCTTAAAAAGTACATTTTCCCAAAGTACCTTTTCTATAAAGAATGCCTTTTTTTAAAAAACTACTTTTTATAAAATAGTTCCTGACCATAAAAAGGCACATTTTCTTTTTTAAGAAAAGTGCCGTTTCTTAAAAAAAAAGTAGCTTTTATATAAAGGAGCTTTTCTTAAAAACACATTTTCTTAAAAAAGCAACTTTTCCTAAAAATAAAAATTTTTTAAGAAAATAAAAAATGTAATTTCTGTAAAAAGTGAATTTTCCTAAAAAAAGTACTTTTTCTTTAAAAAGTCAATATATTCCAAAAATAACGTTTATTCTAAAAAAGATACCTTTTTATTCCCCTTTCAAATAATAGGAGTTTTCAAGTTCCTCAAAATATGCGTTTGCTTATTTCATGGAACTCTTCATGCAGATTACAGATGTGTGCAGTGCACACTGTGCACCTGTGAACTGTCTTGTTTAAAAAGCACTTTCTTCTTAGGCAACTGCGTTCTTGTAAATACAGTCATTGATTTCGTCCAGTAAGTTGGCATAGTATTTACATTTTATTGTTTTCCCATTTGAAGTAATTTCAAAAAACAGTTTCCATACCTGTTGGCCGATAAGACCTACTTGGCCTTCTTTGGTGACAGGTTTACTTGAAAAACTTATGGTTTAGATATTTGCTTTTGATCGATCCATGTTTCATCCACCATTACAAACGATCAAACACTTTCTTGAAGAAGCCAAAAATAATGTTAAATGTGCACTCGAAATTCACTTTTTCCATTTTTGCAAAAATTCTGGAGGTTTTCTGATTTGAATACCTACAAAACAAGAGCCTAATGACGGAACTTCCTCAAAATTTGACAATAGTCTATGAACAGTTGGTAGTTGAAGGGAATAGTGCTGATTTTTAATTCGAGGGCCATTCAGCCTTATAGTTCCGGCCTCTTATTTTCACAGCCTGAAGTAAGAAACCAATAAATTTTATATTTTACTACACTATTTTTGCAGTTACCCAATATATGTATAAGAGAATTCATACGATTCTACATGAAAGTATGCATGTATCCCTGTACGTATAAGCTTCAACAATATTTTCTTTTTTATTACACAATTGTAATGTTTAAAGACAAGTTGGACACAAAAAAAAAAACAAAACAAAAAACTACTAAATAAAAGGGATGATCATTATTGCAAACATACACCGGTTACTTAAATACAAAAGCTTGGATTTCTCTAACAACAACAAAAAAAGTCAATCTATATCGGAGAACTGTTAACTGAATTAAAAAGGTAGGGTCCTTTTTAAAAGTTCATATTTTTCACAGAAAAGAATGATGACCAGCAAAAAATTTGCTAAGAAGAAGAAATTGAGGCTAAACAAAAATTTTATTAAATATAACATGTGATTTTCTAAAGAATTTGTCATAATTGAAAGCAGTACCTCCTCAAAATTTTGGATAAGAAAATATTATTTTTATACTTCGAGAGATCACAAGCTCTAAAAACCCTTAAGGCATTACGTAATTTGAAAAAATAATGCTGGGTTATATAAACCCATATGAAAAATTTATAAATGTATGAAATGAGAATAAATGTAACATGTATAACTAACTAAACGCTGATGATGATTGCATACTTTCATTCATTCGTGCTTTTATTTCCAGTAGTTCTTTCTATAAATATGCTTCAATTGCAAACAAATAGCTCAACATTTGACCCTAATTTCAATAAATATTCCAACAAGAACCAAAACGACAGATAGTTTAGTGAGTTTGAAAAAAAAAATGAGGGAGAAATTTATTTATATCGAAGAATGCATGAGAGTCAAAGTAATATAAAGAATATATTTGTAATGGTATGTGAATTTTTTTAAGAATTTTTATTGAATAAAAATACTTTAGTAAAACTTTTTAACAATTAGAATAATTATCGCTAACAAAGATGACTTTGTTCTTAAAAAAAAAAAACAAAAAACTTGGCATACATTTAAGCCCATAGAATTATGAAATGCATAGCATAGTTTTTGGGGCTTATGAGTATAGTACTTGCTTGTATGTTGAATAAATGTAAAATATGATAGTTCTGAAAATGGGTTTCAGAGTAAAAAATTTCAAAAAACGTGCCCTTTCCTAAAATAAGTACGCATTCCAAAAAAAAAAAACAACTCCTCAAAAAGAACATTTTCCTACAAAAGTAACTCTTCAAAAAGTAATTTTTTTTTTCAAAAAAATATTTTTTCTTCAGAAGGTAACTATTCTTCAAAAAGTATCTTTTCTTCACAAAGTACATTTTCTTCAAAAGGTATCTTTCCCTCAAAAAGTAAAATTTCTTCATCAAGTACGTTTTCTTCAAAACGTACCTTTTCTTAAAAAATACATTTTCTTAAAAAAGTATCTTTTCTTCACAAAGTACATTTTCTTCAAAAGGTATCTTTCCCTCAAGAAGTAAATTTTCTTCAAAAAGTACCTTTTCTTCAAAACGTACATTTTCTTAAAAAGTGCCTTTTCTTAAAAGATTAACTTCTCTCAGAAAAGTAACCTTTTTAAGAAAGTGAATTTTCTTAAAAAAGGTACTTATTCTTAATACAAAGTGCATTTTCTTAAAAAGTACAGTTACTTCAAAAGTTTTTACTTATTAAACGTGAATATTGTCTTAAAAAACCACCTTCTGTTAAAAAATACGCTTCTTTTAAAGGTACTTTTTCTAAAAAAAATTACCATAATTTAAAAAGTACATTAAATGAAGATACGGTAACCAATCCATATGGGATTCAATTGGGCAATTTCTGAAATGATCAATCTAATAAAGAGTACTCTAGCAGCGTCTGTTCCTAAAGGGTTTTTCAATAAGAGCGCTACAAAAGTTTTTTTTAAATAAAACAAAAACGGTTTTGGATATCAATGAAATTCTTTATTCCTGTGAAAGTACGTTCGATGCCATTATGCATGGAAATCGATCTCTTTTGCATGGCCACCACGGGCACGCTTGCAGAAGTCCAGACGCTGAACCCAATGTTCGACTGTTTTCAAGCATAAATCGGCCGATACTGCTAAAATTTCGCATTCGATATTCGTACGAAGTTCATCAATCGTCGCTGGCTTGTTGGCATAGACCATAGACTTGACGTAGCCCCACAGGAAATAGTCCAACGGCGTCAAATCGCACGACCGTGGCGGCCAATCGACTGGACCATTTCGTGAGATAACACGTTCTCCAAACTTGGTTTCCAATAAATTGATTCTGACATTCGCTGTGTGGCATGTGGCGCCGTCCTGGTGGAACCACATGTCCTCCAAGTCCATATCATCCAATTGGGGCCAAAAATATTCGGTTATCATTGAACGGTAGCGATTCCCATTCACAGTAACGTGCCGGTCTTGATTATCACGGAAGAAGTACGGCCCATTGAAGCCGCCGGCCCATAAACCGCACCAACCCTAATTTTTTCGGGATGCAATAATGACTCATGGAGTACGTGTGGATTGCTGTTTGACCAATACTGCATATTTTGTTTATTGACGAAGCCATTCAGCCAGAAATGAGCCTAATCGCTGAAGATGATTTTTCGATGAAAATCCGAATCATTTTCAAGGTGTTGCTCAGCGCAATTCACGAACATACGACGCTTCTGGTGGTCAAGCGGCTTCAGTTCTTGCGTCAATTGGATCTTGTAAGGATGCAGGCCAAGATCTTTTCGCAAAATTTGCCACAACGACGTCACAGAGATGTCCAACGCTTGAGAACGACGTGTGAGAGACACATTTGGGCTTTCTTCAACTGAAGCCTCAGCGACAGCAATATTCTCGACACTTAGGGCACTTATTTGTCTCACTGGCACGGGAACATTTTGTACTGTGCCTGTGGATTCAAATTTTTCCACTAGGCGCTCAATTGTTGATCTGCTAGGACGATTATGATGACCATAAATTGGACGTAGCGCTCTTAATGTTGAGGCCACTGCCTCCGAATTTCGGTAGTAAATTTTAATAATTTCGACTCGTTGTTGGCTATCTTTCCATAATGAAATGGCAAACCTTACTGAAGAGAAATGTCAAAAGAGCGGCAAGAAATATGGCGTCGTTTGCTGTCCCTGTCTTTCTACTTTTGTAGCGTGCTTTTTCAAAAACCCTTTACATTGGGTGGCTGCAAACAGCGTCTGTACTCCTGAGGAGCGGCTGCGTTGCCTTCAGAAGGCAACGGGAAACCACTGAAGTAATTTCCCTTGAAAATCATAAAATACAATGGAAGTACGAAATAACATATGGCCCTCAGTCTCCGGCCAAACGAGGCTGCTAAGAATCCCCGGAGGTAAAACAAAGACAAAACTTAACATCGGAACTTGGAATGTTAGGAGTCTGTATGAACCCGGAAAGTTAGACAACACCATAAGCGAAATGAACAGGCTTAAAGTAGACATATTGGGTATCAGCGAAGCATAGTGGACGGAATGTGGCAAATTTAGATCCCATAAGCGAGGATATACCATTCGGGAAACCGAGAGGAAATTCACAGAAAATGGGTTGCAATTACTGTTGATAGTACAATAGCTCCCTTTGTCACGGGATGTGTTCCGATGTCGGATAGAACCATGATGATCAATATATCTGGATAACCACTAAATATGAACATAATCCAAGTATATGCTCCAACATGTGATGGAAGTAATAAAGAATTCGAAGAATTTTATAGCGAAATCGGACAACTACTTAGAATGACAAAGCCCAATGAGATTACCGTTATTCAAGGCAACTTCAATGCAAAAGCTGGGCAAGAGGAGGTTATCGATATAACGGGGAAATATGGATTAGGTCAAAGAAATGATAGAGGAGACAGTCTTATACAATTTTGCCAAGAACATAAAATGAAAATAACAAATACCCTATTTAGTCTTCACCCGAGACGACTTTATACATGGAAATCACCACAGGAAAATAGAGGAAATATTGTAAGAAATTAAATTGATTACATCTTAGTAAACCGACGATATTGTTCGTGTGTGACAAAATGCTCAACATACCCAGTAGCAGATGTACCATCTGATCATAATCTTTTATTGTGTAATGTCCGCACTAAACTTTCTACCAACACTTGACATTGGGAAACTTAACAATCCATTAACTAAACAAGTCATTAAGGAACGTTTTAACAACAATATTAATGACGACGATGGAGAAGATGTAGAAAATCTATGGAATAATGTTAAAAATATCATTAACATAACCTCAAATAATATTTTGGGAACCCGCACATCTAGAAAAGAGGAAGATTGGATGACCGATGAAATAAGAGAACTACGACGAGAACGAAGCAAACACAGAAACTTAAACCACGAAATCTACTGGGAGTTAAATCAAGAAATACGAACGGCAACGCGTGCTGCAAAAAATACACAACTTAATCGAGAATGCCAGGAAATCGAAAGACTGCAAAGCTGACTTCAATCTTCACAAAAAATTAACGGAAGCATCTGAAGTGCAACGCAGGACATCGCCAGGACTTTTATTTGACGAAAATAATAAAGCTATATTCGAAATAACTGGGAAAAAACGTGTTTGGTTGGCAACAATATGCAAAAACACAATTTACAGATGATGAAAGATCAGCTTATAATAACACTGTTAAATTCGATCTAACCGGAACGTCTATCACCAAAGATGAAATAAATTCTGCAATAAAGGCAATGAGGGACAGAAAAGCAACAGGCCCAGATGAAATACCCTACGAAGTTTTGAAATTATTGATGAAAATAATAACCAAGTACTAGTGCAACTTTTCAATCATATTTATGACGCAGGACAATATCCACACGACTGGATTAAATCAACATTTATTACGATACCAAAAAAGAATAATGCGCGGAACTGTATTGAATATAGATTAATTATGATGTGCCATGTTTTTAAAGTATTCTTAAGAATAATACATAGAAGGATCGCTTCAAAATGCGAGAAATATATGGGAGAAACACAATTCGGAAGGAATGGGTATTCGACAGCCCTATTAAGTATCCAAATATTAATACAAAACTGCCGAGATGTACAGAAAGACGTATTTTTATGCTTTGTTGACTATGAGAAAGCTTTTGATACTGTTCAACATGACAAGCTAATGGAGATTCTAATATCGATAGGAATAAATTGAAAGGAAATTAGATGTATGAAAAATCTATATTGGCAACAATCTGCAAACATCCAGGTCGACAGAGAATTAACTGATAACTTTCCCTTGTCAAAAGTTGTGAGGCGGGGATGCATATTATCGCCCTTGTTATTCAACATATACTCAGAAAGAATATTTAGAGAATCATTAAGCAGAGAAAAATTTGCATTAGGATAGATGGTATAAACGGTAAATTTATAAATAACATACGATTTGCGGACGCCACTACATTATTAACAATCAGTATATCTGGCCTACTAAAACTAGCAGATAGACTTACTTATAATAGTGAATTATGTGATCTTAAAATTAACACTAAAAAGACGAAATATATGGTTTTCAGCAGAGAAAACTGTATCCACAATAATACGTCACTACGAGTAAAAAATACACAAATCGAACGGGTTAAAAATTTTAAATACTTTGGAGTCCAGATAAACGATCAATAGGATGCATTAAAAGAGATAAAATGCCGCATAGAAATGGCCAGAAACGCCTTCTTCAAATATAGCAAAGGCATAACTAGTCACGACAAAGGCTTGCGACAAAAATCTGATTTATTAAATGCTATGTTTGCTCCGCGCTGTTATATGCTGTTGAAACATGGACAGTAAAAGTGGCGGACGAAAGGAAACTAGAAGCGTTTGACGTATACTAAGGATTCAATGGACTGATCGGGTTTCGAACGAGGAAATACTGAAAAGAATAAATATTTATCGACAGCTAATAAGAAATATCAAAACAAAAAAGTCGCATATTTAGGACACATAATGAGAAACGACAAGTATAAGATTCCTCAGATAACTCATAAAAGCAAATTCGAAGGAAAACGCTCAAGAGGAAAAAGAGAGATTTCTTGGATAAGAAATATTCCAGACTGGACAGAATACCCAGATGAACGAAGTCTCCTAAATGCTGCCAAGAATAGACTACTCATCAATGCTGAATGAAATATTGTATATATTTTGAAATAGATATGTTAGATCACAATCAAATTGTAATTTTATGATCGCTAAGATCCGAATACGGATAGGCGAATAAAGAAGAAGGAGATTAAAAAACATTTAAAAAAAAGAATTTTAAATAATTTTCAATGGAAGCCTTAAAACTGCATCCAGTGCTTTTATTATACTATACTAGTATACCCTGCGAGCTTCGCTACGACCTACCGAGACTTATTGACAAGTACGTTTTCGTGACCAAAATTTCCTACGTAATTTGTATCTATAAAATTCATAAAATTCATTTTCTGTTTGTTTATTTGTTTGTTTGTTTGTTTGACCGCTATACAAATTTTTATTTTTCAACGGATATTCCTAAAATTTTGTACGTACGATCTCTATACCCCGGGAAAGGTCGCCATATACTTTTTACAGGCCACACCCACTTTTACGCTCACTTTTTATATAAAATTCCTTTTCTGTATTATTCATATTTGTTCACTATACAAATTTTTATTTGTTAACGGATTTCTCTGAAATTCGGTTCACACGATCCCTCTACTCCAGCTAAGGTCACCATATACGTATCATCGTCCACGCCTACTTTTACGCCCACTTTTTATATACAATTAATTTTCTGCTTTTTGGTATATTTGTTCGCTATACAAATTTTTATTTGTTAACGATTTCCTCTGAAATTTGGTACACACGATCTCTGTACCACAGGGAAAGTCACCATATGCTTTTTATCGGTCACGCCTACTTCTGCGACCACTTTTTTAATTTTTTATGGGCTTCGCTCGAATTTACTGCACATTATTCTAAAATCCCAGATAAGGTCGTCATATACTTTTATCGGCCACGCCCACTTTTTTTAATTTTCTATATACGCTTTTAGTGTTTGTTCATATTTTAATTTTTCAATAGACTTCCCAAAAATTTTGTACATAAATCTCTTTACTTACTACTCTTGAGTTTACACCATTATGAAATGAAGATTTTAAATCAACCTATTACAAAATTTCGCGTCTTATCTTTTTTACTATATGAGTTGCAACACCCCAAAATTAGTGCAGATCTATTTCATAGGTTGACTACCGCTGCAGGATTACTCCGATTATAAATACTTGCATCTCGCCTTTTTAAATACAATGGAAAATAAAACATTACATTTATCTTGCCTTCTGGCAACATTAGAAAGCAACCTATTACAAATATTTCCATTTCATCTTTTTCACTATATAAATGAGTCGTAAGGGTGGAAAAATAACTATTTGCAATTGTGCCTTGCACATGAAAGCATAGCATATAGGCCGTACTACCTCAAATGCAAACAGGCTTAAACAAAACAGAACTCTAGAGAACCTGATCAGGCGCAAATTCGTATCGAGTCTCAACGAGTTAGACAATCTGAGTCGAGAAATGCTGAAACACCTAAGCAAACCCAATAACGTCTTGAAACCCCAATATCAAGACAAGCTTTGTAAGGGAAGCGGAAATGCCTGAATCTACTCCAGTGCGTCTAGAAATACAGCAGCTAAGCCAAGCTTAGTCGAGGGAATCTGAAACTCCGGAAACGACTCAACAATGTCTTCAGGCCCAACAGATAAGACAAGCTAACTCCAGGGAATGTGAAACTCTTGAAACGACTGGAATATCCCTACCAGAAGACTTTTGTAAGTTGGTTTTTCATTGCAAGAGATGGTACAAAAAGTTGTTCCTAACATAACGTACATAAGAGGACCATCTCTTACGGTAGCAGGTATCAACTTAGAATCTCCCTGTTTTTCTCATAGACAATTATTTGTCGCCTGCTCCAGAATTGGGAGCCACCACAAGCTTTTCGTATAAGCACCAGAAGGAAAAACCAGAATTGCTGTAAATCCACAAGCTCTAGAATAACTATAATTCGTAACTTTTAGAAATAATACACTCAAAATAATCCATGCTAACTTGTAGTGGTAAGCATGCGCTCAGCACTTAGCCCCCAATGCACAAATTCCCCAAAAAATGAACAAATTCCCCAAATTTTTAAATAAAGGTCCCCAAAAGAAATGAACAAAATCTCCATACTGCTCTCAATAAACGTATTTAAAATCTGTATTCTTTTCAATAGCATAATTTCGATACGCGAAAGCGGCGTGCGGACACGACGCGATGCGCTCGCGGAACACAGCTGCGCTCAAATATCGGATGATCTGAAAAATAAAATTTGGCAATTAAAATAGATTGACAACAACTGCGCGGTAGCACGGGTGTAGCTGCTGAACGCGCGGACGCGGACGCGACTCGCTCGCGGGACACAGCTCAGTGAAAAGTCTTATGATAAATGTTATCTACGTATGTGCAATAATTACTATACATATACTATAAGCAGTTGCTTAAAGCAACATTGCGGCACAATTTTAAACGTCGCATTCATTTTCTGTTTTTCTTTGACGTCCCTGCTCAATGATGATCACTTATTGAATAAACTAATTCAATTTTTAAAAGTTCTGATTCACTTAATTTGCAAACGATTCCGTTATATTTGATGTTTACAAAATAAATAAAATTCAAAAAAAACAAGTAAGAAATTTATAGTCGGTCTAGACCGACTATACGATACCCTATACCATGCGTTTAGAAAGCCTATCTCTTAGGCCCAACTAACTGGACATAGAAAATAAGCAAAAACCAAATTTGACTGGGATTTTTATTAATTTTTTTGGCTGCAGATATGAAAAAGTTCATATCGGATGCAATATCTATATAGGGACTAGGTCCAAAAATGGACCGATCCTGATCATGTTTGGTAAAGTCTCTTGTATTTTGCAAAAATATATACAAACAAAATTTGAGAAGAATCAGTGCAATATTTTTTTTTTTAATAGATTTAAGTGAAGATCGGGAAGCAGCTCTATATGAGGTCAAAGGGGTCATTTTTGGACTACTCATTAATGGATGTAATGAACGCATACAAACCGAATTTGAGTAAGATCTCTATGACAATTTGGATCTTATGGCAATTTATGTCGATTTCATATGGGTAATTTGTATGGGGGCTAGGTCTGAACATGGACCGATTCTCACCAATTTCAATAGCGTTCATCCTATGACCGATAAAAGCTTATGTACCAAATTTCATCAAAATATATTCATATTTGCGACCTGCAGTTTGATTACAAGCTTTACATGGACACACAGACGGACGGACGGACGGACGGACGGACGGACGGACGGACGGACGGACGGACGGACGGACGGACGGACATTGTTAAATCAACTCAGAAAGTGATTCTGATTCGATCGGTATAATTAAAGATGGGTCTAGGTCAAATATTTTTGGTTGTTACAAACAGCAGCACAAAGTCATTATACCCAAACCACATAGTGGTATAGGGTATAAAAAATTATGGCGGTTTCGCAGCTTATTTTTGAAGTATTTTTGCTGTAGTGTCTTATAAAAAAAAGTTCTAAATTAAAAAATCACAAAATTTTAAATTGAAATAAAACATGAATTTGTTCCCCCCAAAAAACGTGAACATAGGCAATTTTTTCATAAAAATGTTTTGGGAGTAAGTTAATTTTTTTGAGGAATGGTTCATCGGGGACTAAGTACTCAGCGCCTGGTAAGCATAGTGAACCATTTTTCAAGTCAAAGCCGTTAGGATCCCGGGCATGACCGGGTAAAAATAGCTAGTTGCACAATAAAAATATTTTATATTATATATATTTTTTCTTTCAATGCTTACTGATATACAATATTTTTGGCTTTTTCATTTGGTGTAAAAACTATCAAATTTTTCGGTGTTCCTACTCTGGAGCAAGCTACATATAGCTGCCCATGAGAAAGACATGCGATTTTCGAAATTAAATCTGGCAACAATTGGTCTTGAGTTTAGAATATCATTTGGCAATTTTTTATTGTACAGATTTTTGATTTTGGCTATATTCGATTTTGGGGATTTCCGACTTTGCTGATTTTTGATTTTGAAGATTTTTGTTTTTGGCGATTTTTCTTTTATTTTGATTTTTGATTTTGGCGATTTTTGATGACGCTTCCGATCATATTTCCCACGACTATTGCTATTGGTATTTAATGTACTTGCTAAAAGTTTCCAGACAGTTTTGGTGCTTTAAGGCGTAAGTTCGCCATGATCATTATATGATCTAAAAATTTTAATAACATTAGCGCACAGGAAAAGGAAATTCTGACATAAAACTAAGTAAGTTGGAAATCTTTCAGTTAAATTATTTTTTAACAAAAAATTTTTGGTAAAATTTTTTTACAATATTTAGGTATATTTGATGAACACAGTAGATGACACAAAATTTTTGTTAAAAAAAACAAAATTTTTCCAAACTATGTTCTTCATTATAACATAATCTTTTATTAGATTTTCACAATAATCAGGTAAAACTCTCCTAAATATAAATTCAAAAATTTGGATTTGTATTTTTTTATTAACATCTAATTTATTAAGCCTTGACCAGTTTTTATACTAAAAATACAAAAACCTCTTTTAAAAAATGGTGCGATTGCAACCATGTTTTTAGATGGGATTTAACTCAACTTATGAAGTTAGATTTTAATGAAATATTAGTAATATTAATAATATCTAATATTGAGTTTTTATTGTACAATTAAAACCGTTTATTTGATTTATTTTATATATTCTGTATTACAGATATCTTGCTGATACAAAATTCTTTTTGTTTTTTCATTCAGAGTGCAAAAACTATCAAATTTTTCGGCGTTCCTACTCTGGAGCAAGCTACATATAGCTTCTCATGAAAAAAACACGGATTTTCAAATTAAATCCGGTAACACTTAACGATTGGGCTTAAATTTAGAATATCATTCAGCAATTTTTTATTTAAGCGATCTTTGATTTTGGCAATTCTTGATTCAGCCGATTTTTGAATTTGGCGATTCTGTCCGTATTTTCCACGACTAATCCCATAGTCAAAGGTTTTAAGATCGTCGCTTTCATAGTACTTCATATTTTTTGTTTAGGATGTGTCACGCCCACTAATCCTATATCGCCCATTTTTTATTTGACTACTTACATTAATATCTGATGAACTTGTCAGAGAGTCACGACTTTTCCTTTTATAGTACTCCAGTTATATGATATCATATATTTACTTTGTATGGGGGGACCATTGAACCGAACTCGTCCATTTTTGTCCGACTACTCACATTAATAATAGATGACCTTGGGCAAATTTGGAAAGCTGTCTCTGTCATAATATTCGAGATATTTGATATAGAATAATTACCTTGTATGGGAGGTACCACGCCCAATTATCCGATCCCGTCCATTTTGGACATGCCTACTAATATCAATAATAGGATGCCTCACCCAAATTTTGCAAAGCTCTTCCTGTCATAGTACTCATTATATATGTTATTAAAAATTCACTGTGTACGGGAGGTGCGAAGCCAACTAAATATAGTTCCTTCGATATACACAGTAAGATTTTGTAGAAATTTCGAAAATATCGGTCTATTGGTTTAGTGTCCTATAAGCTACAAAAGAAACTAACAAGCATACACACTCCCGTTTTTATATATATGCAGTTAGCAATAATATGGTCAGGCAGGCGATCGACGCAGAATCTGTTTCAAAGTCGATTTAGCGAAGAGCGTTCGTGTGTCGTCTGTCTATCTGTCTGTTTGTGTATCCATGAATATATATTATAAATTTTAGCATATAAGCGTCTATCGGCCATAGGACGAACACTGTTGATATTGGTGAAAATCAGTCTGACCTAGCCCCCTTACAAATAGCTCTTATCAGAACCACAAAAATTCTCATAATAGCCAGATTATGACATACACATACTTTTGAAAATAATAGTTCACTTTTGTACTTATGGCCATGATAAGTCCATTTTATTTTTACCTACGCCCCATATAAAAATAACATCAGCTAAGAACTTATTCATATTTAGCCGCCAGAATTATGAATAATTTGGTTTATTCTTATTTTCTATATCCAGTTATTGCCACAAAGTTGGTTTCAAGACCCTCTTTCGAAATACATGGCGTAGGGAATCGTATAGTCGTTCTACACCGACTGTAATTTTCTGACTTATTTTTAGTGTTTATTTAATTAAAATTTATTAAAACGTATTAACTTTTTTCCATAAATAATTTTTTAAATTTTTTCAACAGGATTTAACACTTGCTTCTTTTATATAAATATCACAATAAAAATTTCTAGTATTTACATAACATCTCATATAATTTATTTATTTATTTTTTAAAGGCATAATTAAATACCTTTATAAAATTTATAGTTATGTTCACAAGTCACATAACATTCTAAATGTATTGTTATATTCAAACAATAACAAAAAAGTTTGCAACAAAAAAAAAAAAAAAACAAACAAAATAAAGCCTGCAGAAAAATTTTCAACTCAAAATATTTGTTCATTACTTTTCATTACAAACTTTGTTTGGATTTTTTCATTCGTACCTTTTTCGACATTATATATATTAATACACATATGAAAGTTCTGTAAAAATATGCTTTTTAGATTCTTAGGGTAGTTTTTAAATGCGCACACACTGACGCAATGAGTCTGGTCAATTTTCTTTGTGGAGTACGATTGAAAATTTACAAACAAATCAAAAAAATATATATATATATAATATATAAAATTATAAATGTTGAAAATTTCGTGCAACGTCGATGCGAATGGCATAGGTGTTAAAATCAAAAGTTTTTTTGGAATTATCTTTTTGTAATTAACTTTAGTACCTACATAAAGGCACTAAGAATGTGCAATTAAGCTAAAATTGCTTTTGCTGTAAATTCGTAAAAAAAAAAATTTATAGATGATGCCAATGATCATATATTATTATTATTATATTATTAATTTATTTTTTTAATTATAATTCAGTTTTTTTTTTTTTTTTTTTTGATTTACATCAAAAATTAAATTCATGTCACTAAAGCTTATGTTGGCTGTATTGGCTCAATTTCTTGAAAGTGTAAACTAAAAAAATATATAATTTTGTTAAAATAAAGTTACGATAAAAAAATTAAATAAAATTTCTTCACTAATAAGGAATTATCAACATGATCACTGTCTATAAATCATAAAGATTCAACATCTTCACTACCTAGATTACAGCCATATCCAGCTTAAATATTTGCACTTAATTTAAATATGTATATATTTTTGACAGAAAAGTAACTGCGTGTTAAGAAGCTGCCCTAATGTTTTTATTATTATTTTGGTTAAAAATTTTTAACTTTTAAATGTGTTTTCCTAAAACTTAAAAAGTAAACTAAAACTTGCTGAATTCTCAACAATGGAGTGGAGCATTATATCCCAATAAATTATTGCATACACTTTGCATTTACAGTTAATAACCATGGTGATATAAGTGAACATTTCATGACAAAAATTAAACTTAAATGGATCAAATTTTTAGAATCTAAAAGCTGCTCTTTAGGGTAATTTGTCTCAGCACCTGAAATCATGATGGCTGTTTTTTTGTTTTTTATAAGATATCCAAGTTTTATCGCGATCTACGACATTTTACTAAAATGTGTACTTTTTTAAGAAAAGGTACTTTTTTGATAAAAGGTACACTCTTTTAATAAAAGATTATTTTTTTTTTTAATAAAACGAACTTTTTTGATAACAGGAACTTTTTTAATAAAAAGTACTTTTTAATAAAAGGTACTTTCTTAATAAAAGGTTCTTTTTAACAAAAAGGTACTTTTTGCCAAAGAGATACTTTTGAATAAAAGGTAGCATTTTTAATAAAAGGTACTTCTTTAATTAAAGTTAGGTTATTAATAAAACATACTTTTTTAATATAAGGTACTTTCTTTCACCTTTTATTGATAATTTAAAGTACCTTTTTAATAAAAGATACTTTTTAATGAAATGTACTTTCTTATTCAAAGTTACTTTTTTTTTACAAAAAATTACTTTTTAATGTAATCGATTGTACTTTTGCAATGGAAGGTACTTTTTTTAATAAGAAGTACTTTTTTGTTATAAAAGGTACTTTTTTAATAAAAGGTACTTTTTTTATTAAAATGTCCTTTTTTCAAAAATTTACTGTTTAGTAAAAGATGCTACTTTCAATAAAATTAACTTTTTAATAAAATTTACTATTTTTGTAAAAAGTACTTTTATTAAAAAGTACTCTTTAATAAGAGGTACTTTGTTAATAAAAGGTACTTTTTTAATAAAAGACACTTTTTTAATAAAAGGTACCTTTTTAATAAAATATACAACTGATTCTAACCACACTGCTCGTAGGCCTGACTTTAGGTGAGTGTGTTAAAGCGCTGACCAAAAAAGTGCAAGTACGAGTGTATGCGAAGGTTCATGGTTCAAACTTCACGGCCGCCCTAAGTAGAAAAATTTCATATAGAAAAAATCTATTCAATTATAACATAACAATTATCGCAAAGTTCAATAAATCGCTGATGAAGGCTGAAATGCCCGAAACCGGTCCGATTAAGAACACAGTGTAGTTATGAATTTTTGAAATATATGCTTTCTTCTTCTTCTTTACCAAGCACCATTGAAACAAAATTAAAATTTTCATATTAATTACAGTATTAATTGCAATATGTCTAAAAATTACATACTTTGACGTACTTTTTTATTAAAAGGTACTTTTTTATAGGAGATACTTTTTAAAAGGTATTTTTTTAATAAAAGCTATTTTTGTAAAAAACATACTTTAATAATAAAAGGTACTTTTTAATGTACTTTTTTAATAAAAGTTACTTTTGTGATAAAAGGTTCTTATGGTATGAAAGCTAACTTTGCAATGAAAGGTATTTTTTTAAATAAAAGGTACTTTTAATAAAAGCTACTTTTTTAATAAAAGGCACTTTTTTTGTAAAGTGTACTTTTTTAATAAAAGGTCCTTTTTTAATAAAAGGTCCTTTTTTAATAAAAGCTCCTTTTTTAATAAAAGGTTCTTTTTTAATAAAAGGTCCTTTTTTCATAAAAGGTACTTTAGTAATAAAAGGTAATTTTTTAATAAAAGGTGCATTTTTTAATATAATTTAATTTTTTATAAAAGACAATTTGTTAGAAAAGATATTTTTTAACAAAAGATATTTTTTAAAAAAAGATATGTTTGTTACTAAAGGTACTTCTAAAATAGAAGGCAGTTTAAAAATAAGCTTATTTTTTTAAAAAAGCTACTTTTTAATGGAGGGTACTTTCTAAATAAAATATATTTTTGTAATAAAAGATACTTTTATAATTAAAGGTACATTATTCATAAAAGGTAGTTTTTTTTTAACAAAAAGTCATTGGTAGTAAAATATACTTTTTTAATAAAAGGCAATTTTTTCAATATGATATACTTATTTTAATAAAAGTAATTTTTTTAACAAAAGGCAACTTTTAAATAAAAATTAATTTTTTAAGCACCGATACTTCCCTCAAATAATGTACTTTTTTAGGAAAATTTAGTTTTAAAATAAAATTTAGTTTTTTAACAAAAGGTTATATTTTTGCAAAAGGTACTTCCTAAATAAAAGGTATTTTTAACGAAAGCTAGTTTTGTAAAAAGGCAATCGTCTAAAAAAAAGGTCTTTTGGTAGTAAACTGTACTTTTTAATAAAAGGTAAATTTTTTTTTATAAAATTCACTGGTAAAATTAATGGTTCTTTTTTAGTAAAAGGTACTTTTTTAATAAAAGGTACTATTATAATAAAAGGTATTTTTTTAATAAAAGGTACTTTTATAATAAAAGGTACTATTTTAGTAAAAGTACTTTTTCATAAAAGGTACTTTTATAATAAAAGGTACTTTTTTAATAAAAGGCACTTTTTTAGTAAAAGGTACTTATTTAATAAAATGTATTTTTTTAATAAAAGGTACTTTTTTAATAAAAGGTACTATTATAATAAAAGATATTTTTTTAACAAAAGGTACTTTTTTAATAAAAGGTACTATTTTAATAAAAGATAGTTTTTTAATAAAAGGTTCTTTTTTAGTAAAAGGTACTTTTTTAATCAAAGGTACCTTTTTAATAAAAGGTACATTTTTAATTAAATGTATTTTTCAATAAAAGGCACTTTTATAATAAAAGGTACTATTTTAATAAAAGGTACTTTTTTCATAAAAGGTACTTTTTTAATAAAAGGTACTTTTTTAATAAAAGGTACTTTTTTAATAAAAGGTACTTTTTTAATAAAAGGTACTTTTTTAATAAAAGGTATTTCTTTAATAAAAGGTACTTTTTTAATAAAAGCTACTATTATAATAAAAGGTATTTTTTTAATAAAAGGTACTTTTTTAATAAGAGGTACTATTTTAATAAAAGGTACTTTTTTGATAAAAGATACTTTTTCAATAAAAGGTACTTTTTTACTAAAAGGCACATTTTTAATAAAGGTTACTTTTTTTATAAAATGAGCTTTTTTAATAAAACGTAGTTTTTTAAAAAATGGTACTTTTTAACGAAAGGAACTTTTTTAAAAAAAGGTCCATTCGTAATATAAAAAACTCCTTAAAAGAGGTATCGTTTTAATAAAACGTACTTTTTTATTAAAAAGGTTTTTTTTTAATATATGTCCATTTGTGATAAAGGGCACTTTTTTAAAAAAATTTTGTACTTTAATCAAAGGTAATTTTTTAGCAAAAGGTACTTTTTAATAAAATGCACTTTTTTAATTAAGACTACTTTTTCAAAAAAGGGCCATTGGTAATAAATGGTCCATTGGTATCAAAAGCACTTCTTTAATAAAAGATTCTTTTTCATAAAAGGTACTTTTTAACAAAAGGTCCATTCGTAGTAAAAACCACTATTAAAAAACTTAATTTTTTACTTAAAGGTACTTTTTCAATTAAAGGTTATTTTTAATAAAAGGTCCATTTGTCATAACAAGCACCTTTTTTAAATAAAAGCTGCTTTTAAAAATAGGTAGTTTTTTAATAAAAGCTACTTTTTTAATAAAAGGTATTTTTTTAATAAAATATAGCTTTTTAATAAAAGGTTCTTTGTAATAAATTACACTTTTTTAATAAATGGTATTTTTTTTTTAAAGGTATTTTTTAATAAAATATATTTTTTAATAAAGATATTTTTTTAATAAATTCAGTTTCTTATTAAAATGTACTTTTTGTACAAAAATTTACTTTTTAATAAAAGGTACCATTTTTAATGAATGATACTTTTTTAATAACAGATATTTTTAAAATAAAATTTAATTTTTTATTAAAAGGTTATTTTTAATAACAGAACTTTCTAATAAAAAGGTATATTTTTAATAAAAGCTACTTATGTAATAACAGGCACTTTTTTAATAAAAAATCTTTTGATAGTAAAGCGTACTTTTTTAATAAAAGGTATTTTTTAAAAAAAAATTCACATTTTTAGTTAATGGTACTTTCAAAATAAAAGGTACTTTTTATAAAAGTTCCTTTTTTAACAGCCGGATGAGTTTCAATAAAAATCTCTCTTAGCCGATGTATGTTTCTCGGTAAGAATCTTCATAGTAACATTAGTATTCGTAGGATCACTTATTTATAAAAAATAAAAATATCGTTTGTTCCGTTGTCGCCATTTTCACCCCTTTTACATCGAAATTTCCAAAAATCCATCGTAGGGGAATCTAGAAATAAATTTGATGCATACGGCTTTACAGTATCAGACATTGAGTCAGTGTTGATCCTATATATATATACGTATAATATAATATTTTAATAGATTTTGAATAATGCTAACCTTGGGAACTTGGATCTGTTTTTAAAAGAAAACAAGATCACGAAATGAAAAAATATATTCGCAATTTTGTTCTAATTTCAGACGTATATCACCCGTTTTGCGACGGTAAAAAAATAGATATGAAATTTTTTTATTTACTGTTGCAATTAATTAATTTTAGGAAAAGCCTCCATAACAACGTTTTACAATTCAAGTTGAAACTGATGTTCATTTTTACCAGATATTTTACGCAACATTAAGCGGTTTACCAAGAACAAATCCTGGAACTGGAACTAGTTTGTGCATAATTTTTTATTTATTTCTTATAGAAAAATTTAATCGTAAAGAGTTCCTACAGTTGAGATGTTTTACACATACATATAAAAGTTCTGGAAAATTGCCTGTTATAATAAACATCAGTTCAGCGTACAAAATATACAAAAAAACCATTTTTATGGTTCCAAATAAAACCAAAAACCCCAACAGAGTTTTCAGCAGAAATTATTCCACTTCAAACATTAGGAATTGGCTTTGTTTTATTCTATAAAAACTTAATTACAAATAGTTTCATACCCGACATATTTTCTAAAGTTACCAGCATCTCAGAATCACACATTATAAAAAAAGGCTTAAAAATTCTTTCATATAACATCATCTCACACAGAATTTACTTGGAAACTTGTTACACTTTAAACATTAATAGGAATTGTATATATTTTAATTTTTAAAAAATATTATTATAAATAGTTTCAGCTCTCAAAAAGTTTCCAAACTTAGCTGTCAAATATTTGAAAAGCTGTCAAAAGTAGAAATATAAACTTTATGCTATTATTACTAAACTAAAATTTTATAACGTCTGTTGATAAAGTTTCACACATTGGTGAGCTACATTCTCTTCTTCGTCATACCCCCTTCCAAATATTTGAATGTAATAACTCACATACTTAGATGTGAAAGAATTAGTATTTGAAATACGTATATGTAGAACGTTAGAATTAAGTTTTTTATAGAACAATCCAGCAAAAATTTTCAATTAAATTTATTTAAATTTTTCCATATTTTATTTGTTGAAAAATTTTTTTTTAAATATTTATACTAATTTTATGGAATGAATTAGTATTCAAATTCCAAATGATGTTATGAGCAAAAAGCAACTTCTACTACAAATAAAATTATATTTGTTAAACACTTCAAATAGCTACATCTACTAAATGAAAATTAAATGTTTGCTAAAGAGTTTATCTAACAATATGCTGGGTATTTCATTTCGTACGATAATTCATCTAGGATATGACAAAAGTTTTCGCTCAAATATGTTAGACATACTTATTTGACAATGAATTGTGTGGTTTAAACTTAAATAATAAAAAAGAAAATAGTTTTGCGACAGAATAAATCTATTTAAAAAAAAAAATGTTTATATAATTATGTTAGGGAAAAGTTTTTAATTTGTAATTATTTTAAAAAAGTATTTATTTATTTATGTACATAAATTTGAGTTAACTTCTATTAGAGCTTTCTGTCCGCAATTCATCACAGTTATTTTATAAAAATACTTATTTCATATTAAGAAATTCTAGATTACAGACTTTCCAATTTCAGCTTAAAATATATACCTACAAATTAAAGTCTCTAATTCATTAAACGACTGAGATTAAAAATTAGCCTGCCTTACATTAAATTATTTATTTCCATTAAAATGTTTTTTTATTAATGCTTCGTTGACAAAATATGCTTTTCCAAATTTTATTAAACTTTTGTTTAAGAAATATTTTGTTTTCGTCCTTTTATAGACTTATGGAAATGTAAAAAGTGTTTTAAGTTGTTTTGTACAAATTTCTGCATTTAGCTAAAGAAACCTTTGTTGTTTTTTATCATAAACTAAAAAAATATTTTGATAAATTCTAAAGTTTTAAATTTAAACGTTGGTTTGTTTGCTTGTGAATAATTTATAACTTTATAAAAATATACATATCACTGTCTCGCACGCATTTTTTTTTTTTTAGAAAAGCTAATTTTGAGAAAATTTTCGTTTTTAAAAAAATTTACTTTGTAAGAAAATATAGTTCTCCAAAGAAAGGGGATTTTTTAAGAAAATATAATTTTTGGAGAAAATGTACCTCTTTAAGAAGAGGTGCTTTTATAAAAAGGGTAAATTTTTACAAACATTAACTTTTTAAAAATAAATTTAATTTTTATGACAATTACTTTTAAAGAAAAGATGGTTCTCCAAGAAAGGGTACTTTGTAAGAAAATTTACTTTTTTAAGAAAAGGTACTTTTTTAGAAAAGGTACTTTTTTAGAAAATGTACTTTATAAGAAAAGGTACTTTTTTAGAAAAGGTACTTTTTTAGAAAATGTACTTTTTTAGAAAAGGTACTTTTTTCAGAAATGAACTATTTAAGAAAAGATAGTTCTCCAATAAAAGGTACTTTGTAAGAAAATTTACTTTGGTAAGAAAAGGTACTTTTTTAGAAAAGGTAATTTTTTTAAGAATATGTACTTTTTAAGAAAAGATAGTTCTCCAAGAAAGGGTACTTTGTAAGAAAATTTACTCTTTTTAAGAAAAGGGACTTTTTTAGAAAATGACAGTTTACTTTTTGAAGAAATGTATTTTTTTAAGAAAAGAATATGTTCCAAGAAAGGGCCCTTTTTAAGAATATTATCTTTTTTAAGATATGATACTTTTCTTAAAAAAATTCACCTTTTAAAGAAAATGTATTTTTAAGAAAAGATAGTTCTCCAGGAAAGGGTACTTTGTTAAGAAAATTTACTTTTTTAATAAATGGTACTCCTTTAGGTAAAAGTATTTTTTAAAAAAAACGCACTTTTTTAAAAAGTGTGCTTTTTAAGAAAATATACTTTTCAAGAAAATTTACTTATTTCAGAATAGACTCTCTTTTAAGAAAAGTATTTTTTTTTAAATAAAAATGGACATTTTTAAGAAAGCTACTTTATTTAAGAAAATTCACTTTTTAAACAAATATTTATTTTTTAATGTACTTTTTAAGAAAAGATATTTTTGACAGTTTTTTTTTCAAAAAATTTACTTATATACAACAATTTAGTTTTTAGAGTAAAGCTACATTTTTTGAAAAAAGTTTTTTTTTAGAAAAGGTATTTTTTTAAAAAAGGTACCTTTATAAAAAAGGTACCTTTTTATGAAAAGGTATTTTTATAAAAAAAATTACTTTTCTTAAAAAAGGTACTTTTTTAAGAAAAGGTGTTTTTTTTTTGGACAAGGTGTTTTTGTAAGAAAATTTACTTTTTTTTTGAGAAAAGGTAATTTTTAAAAAAACATATTTACAACACCTACTTTTTAAGAAAATTTACTTTTGAAATAAAGTACTTTTTAAAAAAAAAAACATTTTTTAAAGAAAGGGTACAAAAATGTACGTTCTAATGACAATTTGCTTTTTTAAGAAAAACTACATAAGAAAAGCTACTTTTTTAAGTACTTTTTGAAGAAAAAAATTTTTTAAGAAGAAGTACTCCTTAAGAAAATGTACTTTTATAAAAATCGTATTTTTAAGATAAGAGATTTTTTGAAAGAGGGTACCTTTTAAAAATAATTTACTTTTGTTAAAAAACACATTTTTTTTAAAGAAAAGGTACTTATTTAAAAAAGAGGGAATTTTATTTTTTAAAGGTAGTTTCTTAAGAAAAGGTGTTATTTCTTGTATATGGTACTTTTTTACAAAAAGTACTTTTTAAGAAAAGATATTTATTTAAGAAATGGATTTTTTTATGAAACAGAAAATTTGTTTAAGAAACAGATACGAAAAGATACTTTGTAAAAAAAAGATTCTCTTTTAAGAAAAGGTACGTTTTAAAACGTTACTTTTCTAAGAAAATTTACTTTTGGAGAAGATTCCCTTTTTTGAGAAAATGTATATTGCTAAAAGAGTGTGCTTGAAAGGGTATTTTTTGAGAGAGGGTATTTTAAAAAGAATATACTTTATACTTTATTTAGAGAATATACTTTTTTTTTAGAAAAAGAGCTTTTTAAGCAAAGATTTTTCTGAAGCGTACTTTTTTAGAAAATGTGCTTTATTTATGACAATTTACCTATATTATATGAAAAATTTAATTTTTTAAGAAAATATACATTTTAATCAAAATCACGTTTTTAAGGAATAGTACTTTTTTTTTAAAGAAAATTGACTTTTTACTTTTTACGATGTTAGCCATTTACGAAATAACTCGTAGACAGCGTTCTTTGCTAGGACTTCTACTACGAGTTATCTCGTACTGTGTTTACTCGTAGTATATCAGTGCTTATATGGATAAATGGATTCTGGGAAGAGAAAAAATTAAAGCTGGCTTAAATTAACAGAAAATTTATAAATAAATGAATAGAAAATATAATTGTAAATAATTTATTTAAAATCAAGGACTAAAATAATATTTTTATTGGCTTTTTAGACTGGAATTCTGAAAACTGCCGTGGCAGTCGACGTTTTAAGAAAAGGTACTTTTTTTAAGAAAAGGAAATTTTTTAACTAATGCAACTTTAAGAAAAGGTGCTTTGTTCAGAAAATGAGTTTTTTCAAGAAAAGCTCAAGAGGCAGTGGCACTTCTCATACATGGTAAATATTTATCATAAGTTATCTATAATATTAATAGGCTAAACGATTTCTTGTGACCGATGTTTTGTTCTACCGTTTTATCCCGATTTTGACCAAGCGTATTTTATTTGAAAGGCATTTCTTTTTAGCCATTTTGCAGATTTACAGATTTTTAAATTTTTCCTTTATTTTAAGTAAATTGCATTTACAGTTGCTACTTACACATTAGGGCGGCTCGATTTATTTTTCGACAATTTCCATATGATTTCCGTATTCTATGGGTTATTCCATGAAAATTTGCCAAAGGAACCATACCTCTATCGTTAAAATCGAGTCCCCTACTTTTTGTTGATAGATTTTTTCCCAAATTGACGTTCGTATGAAATATTACCTACACGTTCACATCCATAACTCAAAAACTATCGATCGGGTTTAGGCGCGTTGGAAAGGTGAGCTCATTTTGATCAATTTACAAAAAAAAAATCTCCAACATTGGTCCAACGGTTCAAAAGTTATGGGCATTTTTGTCCAAATTTTGGAGCTTTTTTCCATTTTTTTCATGATTTTGTCCAAGAATATTACTTTCATGGCCATTTTTTTTGGCTCAATTTTTTTGACTTACGAACCTTACGATAGACTTGTTTATTTTTGTTTGTTTATAATATTCCAGTGCAAGAAGGATAGAGATAAAGATGAGGCCAGTCATTTACTGTTATATGATCTCATTTGCTCTCTTTTTAGGGTTTGCATACGAATTTACTTGGAGTTGTAAATACAATAATTCAAGATAATCCATATTTTGCACACTCAGAAAATATCTTAATATCTATGTTGTTTGATGATAGAATGGAAAAACGAAACATTGCTATAAAGAAGATTTTACATTACCGAAGAGATATTGTCGACCCAACGGAACTTAGAGTTTATAAAAAATCTCTTATAAACTTTAATTGTACGGAATATACAAATATGATTGATTTAAATGACGATACCATTTTATTCGAACCACCGTTTACGCAAAGTTATTCGTATGAACATTTGGAGGGATATTTAAATTACGCAGTGCCACCCTTCGATGATCCACAAATTCCTTTACACATTCAAGGAACGGAAAGACATGTCCAATTGCTGGCTGCCACTGCTAAATGAGTTGCAGGAAAGAATGTAGAAGGCGCTATGGCGACGACATTAGAGAGCCGTACGAAAACACCCAGGCTTGAAAGCAAACAAGACTTTCAGAAAAAATAATGTTTTTTTCACATTTTGTCTTTTACTACACTCAAATTGAATATTTTTTTTTTGATAATAGGTTGATAAATACTTTATTAAAAAGGGAAAAAAAATCAAAAATTTGGTTGTATCTGTTATTTTGTTTTAGCAATATCGCATGAATTAATCAACCGAATTCGAAAAATTTGGGCTTAAACTCTTCGTTTTGAACAGTAAATTGAATTAAATAATGGATTGAGCCAAAAAAATGGCCATGAAAGTAATATTCTTGGACAAAATCATGAAAAAATGGAAAAATGCTCCAAAATTTGGACAAAAATGCCCGTAACTTTTGAACCGTTGGACCAATGTTGGAGATTTTTTTTTGTAAATTGATCAAAATGAGCTCACCTTTCCACCTTTCGATTAAACCCAATCGATAGTTTTTGAGTTATGGATGTGAACGTGTAGGTAATATTATAACGATAGATTATAGATTATAACGATAGAGGTATGGTTCCTTCGGCAAATTTTCATGGAATAACCCATAGAATGCGGAAATCATAGGGAAATTGGTAAATTTTTTCACTCCATACAAATCGACCCGCCCTATTACATATACATAAAATTAACATATACTATGTGTGTGTTTATTAAATTTTTTAATGTCTTTGTTAGTTAGTTTGTTTTCTTCATTCACAATAATAATTAACCAAAATACTATTGGTTTGTGAATTGGCTAAGTTGGAAAATGAAGTTGCCTAGAAATTGAATTTCGAGCGCTGGAATCTGCTAGTAAATATAATTAGCAAAGCCAAAGATGTACAGTATATATGTACAGTATATAAAGACCATCTTAACATCATCTGTACGTGTTGGAAGCTCATTTCAGTACTCTTTCTATTTTCTAGGTCTTACAAATATCATATGGATCCTTGTTTCTATTCGGGCTAGGTTCCCTCCCAATGGTCAAGTTCTCCTGATACTTTCTAATAACATTGGCAACAGTTTGACGGCAAATCTTTGATTCTTTTGCCAACTTTTTGCAGGAGCAAATTGATTGCGTTGCAAATATTTCACAACTTTTGCGCGTATTTCCATTTCATCACTCATGTTAATCAAACTTAGAAGAAATAAACTGATGTATCATTAAAACATAACACAGCCGAAAAAATTTTGGAGTAAAAACGTTTGTTAAGATTTTTTAGATCTCGTCCCTTATATATCGAGAGTACATTATGCGAGCCAGCCTTGAAACTTTGCGTAAGTCCATAATTGATTATTGTAAAAAGACGAACCAAAAATGGATTGCAATGAGATTGAAACTTACCACAAAAAGTAAAAGAATAATAATATTTTTTGATAAAATTAATTGAGCTTGAGGACATTGTTGCTCTTATACTTCAATTCTTTATTTCATCCAATATTTCGCTATCAATTAGATAGCGTCTTCAGGAATCTAAATTCATATATATAACATAAAAACATTTTTAACATAATGTAACTCAAAGAACAATAAAAACAAACCTACGAGTAACAATAATTAACTTAATGCATGTACGTCACAACGTTTACACATTCAATATTGCACTAAATCAATTTTTTGTTTATGATGTGACGATAGCTTTGAGCGCAATTATCATTTTCATCTAAAAATTACAACAAAAAGGTCGAAATAACAATCAAGTTTATGAATAATAATATTTTTATAAGAGGAAGGAAAAGGAATTATAAATCGTCCCAAACGATCATTTGGAGAAGAATTAGAAACAAAACAAAACTAAAAGGCAGAAAATAATTATAATGAATATTTTCCTAAATGTAAAAAAATTTAATTAAAAATAATATACATATATTTTTATAAGAAAGAAGGATGAACGAAAAATTTTACAGAAAAAAATGATTTCTAAAAAATATATAATATTTATTAAAATAATTTTTTTAACATAAGACATGTAAAAACAGATTAATATCATATACAATAGATCACAATTACTCCTTACTGTGGGATAATGTATTACATGCGTTCCATGTTTTCCCTTTAAAATCTTAATTAATTAATTTTAATTAATTAATTTTAATTTTAACTTTGTTTTTCTGTAAAATTTTTCGAGATTTTTATTTTTCATTTTTTTTTTTTTTCTTTATGAACAATAATATACAGCTATATTGCCGGATTATTTAAAATTTCGTTATAATCAGTTTATTGTAATTAAGTAAATTTTATATTTTAAAAATCCCTAAAACAGGCTTAAAAAGTAAAAATTTAATTATTTATATTCTACATCAAAAATTAAAATATTTTGTATCAAGTTGAAAACTGTTTTGTTTTTTTTATTTTTCATTTGGTTTCATTTACCAAACTTTGCTTTTAATTAAAACTATAATACACACTTTTTCCTGCTAAACTGTTTTTTAAACTAGTTTTTTTTTATTTCGTTAAATTTATTTTCCATTATTTTAAAGTAATCAAACACAAAACTATAATACCAACAAACTTTTGTACAGTATAATCGTACCATGTATGTAAACTTTTTAAAAATTTCCCCACAAAAAATTATATACATATATATTTATATATATAAATTTTTTTTTTCGGTTAGGTTTTCTATATAAGAGTGAATAACAGAACTTTTGTTTGATATCAGCATTGTTTGTTAGAGATCAAACTTATGACTGACAGCATTATTTTGTGGTTGATTTTAAATGAAACGTAACGAATACAGTTTTTGGAACATCGACTATCATCATTGTTGTATAAAATTTTGAAGGCTATAATATTAGAAGCATAGTGGTTATGAAGTTGTTGATGCTGATGCTATGACCAAAAAAATTTATGAGAGTCTCGCTCTTGTTTGTGTTGGAAAACCAAATTAAACATATTGTTTAAGTATATAAAACAGATGTCTGTGAGAAAATGTAAACTACGTTATAAAACATGTTCTAAACAGCTGAACGTTAATGAAGAACAACTATATTAGAACCAGATAGTTAGAAGACGTACGTTCGGACGAGGCAATTTTTTAACAAAAATTATTTTCTAAAAACCGTAGATTTTAAGAAAACGTACTTTTTAAAAACCAAATTTTTAAGAAAATTTAATTTTTCACGAAATCATATTTTTTTTTTTTTTTTGAGGAAAGGTACTTCTTCAAGAAAAGTTCCATTTTTCAGAAGATTTAACTTTAAGCGATATTTCTTTAAGAATATTTACCTTATTTTACGAAATGGTACCGCTTTAAGAAAGGGTACTTTTTTAAGAAGGGTACTTTTACAAGAAATAGATACTTTGTTGAGAAAGTTAATTTTTAAGGAAAGATACTTTTTTAAGAAAACGTACTTTTAAAAAAAGTTAGTTTAAAAAATATTACGTTTTACTTTTTTACGAAAAGGTAATTTAAAAAAAAAGTACTTTGAAAAAAATTTATTATTTAAAGAAAATGTATTTTTTATGAAAAGGTACTTTTTGAAGCCAAGGTACTTTTTTAAGAGAGGCACTCTTTTAATAGAACACACTTTTTGAGAACACGTACTATTTTTTGAGAAGGTACTTCTTAAGCCAAAATATATTTTTTAAGGAAATGCCCTATTTTAGAAAAGGTAATTTTTTAAAAATAGGTACTTTTTTTAAGAAAATATACGTTTTAAGAAAAGATATTTTTTTATGAAAAGATACTTTTTTAAGAAAAGGTTCTTTTATAAAAAAAAATATTTATTGAAGAAAATATACTTTTTAAGGTACTTTTTGAAACCAAGGTACTTTTTTTTAAAAGAGAGGTACTCTTTTAGTAAAACACACTTTTTGAGAACATATACTTTTTAAGAATTTGTTCTTTTTTTTGAGAAGGTACTATTTTAAGCAAAAATATATTTTTAAGGAAATGCCCTATTTTAGAAAAGATACTTTTTTAAAAATAGGTACTTTTTCAAGAAAATATGCTTTTTAAGAAAATATATTTTTTTATGAAAAAATACTTTTTTAAAAAATGCCGTATTTTAAGAAAATACACCTTTTAAGAAAATGTACTTTATTAAGAAAAGATGCTTTCTAAAAAAGTATTTTTTAAAGAACAGACAAAAAAAAAATTCGTGCGAAAAGTTACTTTTTAAGAAAAGGTACTTAAAAAAGGTTTTTAAGACAATGTACTTTTTTCAAAAAATTACTTTTTTAAGAATGGGTGCTTCTAAGAAACGGTACTTTTTTAAGAAAGGGAAATTTAAAAAAAAAATTGATTTTTACGGTACTTTTTTAAGAAAAACGAAATTTAAAACAAGGTACTTTTTTAAAAAAGGTGCTTTTCTAAGAAAAAGTACTTTTTTATGAGAAGCTACTTTTTTAAGAAAAGGTACTTTTATAAAACAAAACATTTTTTGAAGAAATTACACTTTTCAAGAAAATATACTTTTTTAAGGATATGCCGTATTTTAAGAAATAAGAAAATGTACTTTTTTAAGAAAAGATACTTTCTAAAAAAGGAATTTTTTTAAGAAGAGATAACAAAGAATTTTTGTGAGAAAAGCTACTTTTTAAGAAAAGGTACTTAAAAATATTTTTTAAGACAACGTACTTTTTTAAAAAAACTACTTTTTAAGAGAGAATAATTTTTTAAGAAAAAATGTTTTTACGAAGTGATATCTCTTTAAGAAAGGGTGATATTTTAAGAAGGGTGCTTTTTAAAGCACCAAGTGGTAAAAATAAAAAAAAACTTTTTTAAGAGGGCTACTTTTAAGAAAAGGTAAATTTTTTAAAAAAAGTGATTTATAAAGAAAATTTATTTTTTTGAGAAAAGGTATTTCTTCAAGAAAAGTTTCATTTTTCAGAAGGTTTAACTTTAAGCTGTATTTTTTTAAGAATATTTACGTTTTTAAGAAAGGATTCTTTTATAAGGAACGATACTTTTTTAAGAAAAGGTTTATTTTACGAAATGGTACCGCTTTAAGAAAGGGTACTTTTTTAAGAAGGGTACTTTTGCAAGAAATAGATACTTTGTTAAGAAAGTTAATTTTTATGGAAAGGTACTTTTTTAAGAAAACGTACTTTTAAAAAAAGTTAGTTTAAAAAAAATTACGTTTTACTTTTTTACGAAAAGGTAATTTAAAAAAAAGTACTTTGAAAAAAATTTATTAATTAAAGAAAATGTATTTTTTATGAAAAGGTACTTTTTGAAGCCAAGGTACTTTTTTAAGAGAGGCACTCTTTTAATAGAACGCACTTTTTGAGAACACGTACTTTTTTTTGAGAAGGTACTTTTTAAGCCAAAATAAATTTTTTAAGGAAATGTCCTATTTTAGAAAAGGTACTTTTTTAAAAATAGGTACTTTTTTAAGAAAATATACGTTTTAAGAAAATATATTTTTTTATGAAAAGATCCTTTTTTAAGAAAAGGTTCTTTTATAAAAAAAAATATTTTTTGAAGAAAATATACTTTTTAAGGTACTTTCGTAAATTACTTTTTTACGAAAAGGTAATTTAAAAAAAACGTACTTTGAAAAAAAATTTATTATTTAAAGAAAATGTATTTTTTATGAAAAAGTACTTTTTGAAGCCAATATCCTTTTTTGAGAGAGGTACTCTTTTAGTAAAACACACTTTTTGAGAACATATACTTTTTAAGAATATGTTCTTTTTTTTTTTGAGAAGGTACTTTTTAAGCAAAAATATAAGTTTTTAAGGAAATGCCCTATTTTAGAAAAGATACTTTTTTAAAAATAGGTACTTTTTCAAGAAAATATGCTTTTTAAGAAAATATATTTTTTTATGAAAAAATACTTTTTTAAAAAATGCCGTATTTTAAGAAAATACACCTTTTAAGAAAATGTACTTTATTAAGAAAAGATGCTTTCTAAAAAAGTATTTTTTAAAGAACAGACAAAAAAAAATTTCGTGCGAAAAGTTACTTTTTAAGAAAAGGTACTTAAAAAATACTTTTTTAAGACAATGTACTTTCTTAAAAAAATTACTTTTTTAAGAAAAAGTACTTCTTTATGAGAAGCTACTTTTTTAAGAAAAGTTACTTTTATAAAAAAAACATTTTTTTGAAGAAATTACACTTTTTAAGAAAATATACTCTTTTAAGGATATGCCATATTTTAAGAAATAAGAAAATGTACTTTTTTAAGAAAAGATACTTTCTAAAAAAGGAATTTTTTTAAGAAGAGATAACAAAGAACTTTTGTGAGAAAAGCTACTTTTTAAGAAAAGGTACTTAAAAATATATTTTTTAAGACAATGTTCTTATTTAAAAAAACTACTTTTAAAAAAAAATGTTTTTACGAAATGATATCTCTTTAAGAAAGGGTGATATTTTAAGAAGGGTGCTTTTTAAAGCACCAAGAGGTAAAAGTAAAAAAATACTTTTTTAAGAGGGCTACTTTTAAGAAAAGGTTAATTTTTAAGAAAAGTGATTTATTAAGAAAATTTACTTTTTACGGTACTTTTTTAAGAAAAAATAAATTTAAAAAAATTTACTTTTTAAAAGGGTACTTTTTTAGGAAAAGATATTTTTTAAGAAAAGGTACTTTTTAAAACAACTGTTTTTTAAAAAAAGTAACTTTTTTAAGAAAATAAATTTTTTAGAAAATTTACTTTTTTAAGAAAATTTATTTTTTAGAAAATTTACTTTTTTAAGAAAATTTACTTTTTTCAGAAAAATGACTTTTCTATGAAAAGGTACTTTTTGAAGACATGATAGTTTTTTAGAAAGGTACATTTTTATTAAAAAGTACTTTTTAAGAAAATGTACTTTTTAAGAACATGTACTTTTTTATGAGGAGGTACTTTTTTAAGTAAAATTACGTTTTTAAGGGAATGACATATTTTAAGAAAAGGTACTTTTTAAGAATAGGAACTTATTTATTTATATATATATATTTTTTTCTTTAATGTACTTTTATAAAAAAAATTGCTTTGTTCAGATAATATACTTTTTTAAGAAAAGGCAATTTCTTAAGAAAAAAAAAACCTTTTTAAGGAAATGCCATATTTTAAGAAAAGACACTTTTTTTTTAAAGAATGGTACTTTTTTAAGAAAAGATATATCTTATAGAAGAGAAGATATTTAAAAAAAAAGTACTTTTGTCGAAAAATTTAACTTTTTTAAAATGGAACTTTTGTGAGAAAAGGTACTTTTTTGGAAAAGGTACTTATTACGATTTTTTTTTTTCAATTATATATTTTTCCTTTATTTACATATTTTAACAAATTTGATATATACATATGAGATCTTATCTTTACATATAGATATTGCAACAAATAATATACAGGATCTGAAGATTTTAAATAGTTCTTATTTTATTTTATAATGATTTTTAAAGGAAAATGGGAGGAAAAAGCCTTTATAATGGTACTTATTAAGAAAATATATCGTACTTTTTAAGAAAATATAGTATTTTTAGAAACTAAAAAAATAAACTTTTTAAGACAATGAATTTTTTAAGAAAGTGTACATTTTAAGAAAATGTACTTTTTTAAGAAACCCTACTTCTTTAAGAAATTATACCTTTCAGAAAAGGTACTTTTTAAGAAAAGAAAATTTAGAGAAAGTACTGATTTAAGAAATTCTACTTTTTCAGAAAAACTTACTTGTTTAGGAAAATGAACTTAACATTTAAGAAAAGGCAATGTTATAAAAAATTTTACCTTTTTAAGAAAATCTACTTTTTTAAGAAAATGTGCTTTTTTAAGAATGTTTACTTTTTTTCAGAAAAGGTATTTTTTTAAGAAAAATTACTGTTTTAAAAAGGTACTTCTTTAAGAAGGTTAGTTTTTAAGAATAGGTAAATTTTTATGGAGGATACTTTTTTAAGATTTACTTTTTTAGGAAAAGCTACTTTCCTGTCCTTTTTAGGAAAGGTACTTTCTTATAACAGTACGTTTTGAAAACTAAGTTTTGAAGAATATGCAACTTTTTTAGAAAAGGTATCATTTTAAGAAAAGGTGCTTTTTTAAGAAAATGTGCTCTTTTAAGAATGTTTACTTTTTTCAGAAAAGGTGATTTTTTAAGAAAAAGGTATTTTTTAACAACAGGTAAGTTTTTAAGAATATATAGTATTTAAGGGATGTACTTTTTTAAGAAAATTTACTTTTAAAGAAAATGAACTTTTTGAAACTGTACTTTTCTGCAAAAAGATACGATAAGTTTTGAAGAAAATTTACTTTTTTTTAGAAAAGGTACCATTTTAAAGAAAGGTACTTCTTTAACAAAAGATGTTTGACAAAATGTACTGATCTAGAAAATTCTACTTTTTTAGAAAAGGTAACATTTTAAGAAAGGGTGCTTTTTTACGGAAAGATGTTTGAGAAAATGTACTGATTTAAGAAATTCTACTTTTTCAGAAAAATTTCCTTTTTTGGGCAACGGTGCTTTTTTCATATGAAGGTAATGTTTTAAAACATTTTACCTTTTTTAAGAAAATTTACTTTTTTTAAGAAAATGTGATATTTTAAGAATGTTTACTTTTTTCAGAAAAGGTGATTTTTTAAGAAATAAATATTTTTTAAGAAAAGGTTAGTTTTTAAGAATATATAGTTTTTAAGGGATGTACTTTTTTAAGAAGATTTACTTTTAAAGAAAAAGTGCGTTTGTAAGAAAAGGTACTTTTTGAAATGTACTTTTCTGCAAAAAGATACGATAAGTTTTGAAGAAAATGTACTTTTTTTAGAAAAGGTACCATTTTAAAAAAAGGTACTTTTTTAACAAAAGTTGTTTGACAAAATGTACTGGTCTAGGAACTTCTAATTTTTCAGCAAAACTTTCTTTTTGCAAAGATACTTTTTTATGAAAAGGTACTTTTTAAGAAAAGCTAATGTTTTAAAAAATTGTTTTTTAAAGGAACCTTTTAAGAAAAATTAATACTTTAAAATGCTACTTTGTTAAGAAAAATTTAGTTTTTATTAAGAATTATGTACTTTTTTAAGGGAAGCACCTTCTTAGGTGTGGTACTTTTTTAAGGGAGGTACTTTTCTAAGTTAGGTACTTTTTAAATAAAATTTACTTTTTAAGAAAGGTAATTTTTTTACGAAAATATATCTCTTAAGAAAAGATACTTTTTGGAAAAGGTTCCTTTTTAAGAATGGTAGTTTTTACGAAAAGGTACTTTTTAAAAAGACTTACTTTTTAAGAAAATGCGCATTTTTGAGAAAGGGTACTTGTAAGAAAATGTACTTTTTTAAGAAAATGAACTTTCTTCAGAAGAGCTACGTTTTTATGAAAAGACTAGCTGTTTTTACCCGGTCATGCCCGGGATCCAAAGACCTTTGACATGAAAAATGGTTCACTATGCTTACCAGGCGCTGAGTACTTAGCGCCCAATGAACAAATTCCTCAAAAAACTTAACTTTCTTCCCAAAAATTTGTTTTGGATTGGCGAATTTTTTCATGATGAGAAAACTCCCCAATGTTTACGTTTTTTAAGGATTTTTTAATTTAGAAGTTTTTTTAAGACGTTACTGCAAAAATAAATCAAAAATAAGCTGCGAAAAGGCTTGACGTTTTTTTTTTTTAAGTTTATTTATTTTGTAAACATGAAATGTAATGGAATCATTTGCAAATTAAAGGAATCAGAAGTTTTAAAAATTGAATTATTCAACAAATGATCACCATTGAGCAGAGACGTCAAATTTATAGAAGTTTCAAAAATGGAAAATGAATGCGACGTTTAAAATTGTGCCGCAAGGTTTCTTTATGCAACTGCTTATAGCATATGTGTGGCCTATTTTGATCAACAGGTAATTATTTCACATATTTACGTAGTTAAAATTTATCATAAGACTTTTCACTGAACTGTGTTCCGCGAGCGAGTCGCGACCGCGTCCGCGCGTTTGTCGGCCACACCCGTGCTGCCGCGCAGTTTTTGTCAACTTATTTTAATTGCCAAAATATATTTTTCAGAACATTCCGATATTTTAGCTAAGTTCTGTTCCGCGAGCCGCTTCCGCGCACCGAAATGATGCTATTAAAAAGAATACAGATATAAAATAAATTGTTGTAGGACAGATATTGAGAGCAGCTGGAGAATTAGTTCATTTCTTTCAGGGACATTTTTTAAATTTGGGGAATTTGTTCATCGTGAAGTTATTCCCGTGTGTACCAAATTTCAGAGAAATTCGTTGAAAAATACAAATTTGTATAGCGAACAAATGTACCAGAAACAGAAAATGAGTTTTATAAAAAAGTGGGTGTAAAGGTAGACGTGGCCAGAAAGATATATAGTCCGACCTTCGCTGGAGTACAGAGATCACGTGTATCAAATTTCAGAGAAAGCCGTTGAAAAATAAAAATTTTTATAGCGGTCAAACAAACAAACAAACAGAAAATGAAATTTTTATATATAGATTTTCAGTTTTCATTCTTTATTTTATTATAAGAAAAAAAATTTATATACAGAGAAGTAGGCGCGAAATTAGGCGTGGCTAGTAAGAAGCATATGGCGACCTTGCCTGGAGTACAGAGATCGTGCGTACCAAATTTTAGAGAAATCCGTTGAAAAATAAAATTTTTTATAGCAAACAAATATACCAAAACACAGAAAATGAATTGTACACGTAAAGTGGGCATAAAAGTAGGCGTGGCCGGTAAGAATCATATGGCGACCTTTCCTGCGGTACAGAGATAGTGTGTACCAATTTTTGGAGAAATTTGTTGAAATATAAAATTTTTTATAGCAAACATATGTACCAAAAGACAGAAAATTAATTTTGTTTAAAAAGTGGGCGTAAAAGTAGGCGTGGCTGCAAGAATGACATGATGACCTTGCCTGGAGTACGGAGATTGTGCGTACCAAATTTCAGAGAAATCCGTTGAAAAAATAAAAATTTGTATAGCGGGCAATTATACCGAAAAACAGGAAATGAATTGTCTAAAAAAGTGGGCGTAAAAGTAGCCGCGGCCGGTAAGAATCATATGACGAGCTTTGCCGGAGTATAGAGATCGTGCGTACCAAATTTTTGGAGAAATCCGTTGAAAAATAAAAAATTTTATAGCGAGCAATTATACAGAAAAACAGAAAATGAAATGTACACAAAAAGTGGGCGTAAAAGTAAGAGTGGCCGGTAAGAATCATATGGCGACATTTCCTGGAGTACAGAGATCGTGCGTACCAAATTTCAGAGAGATCCGTTGAAAAATAAAAATTTGTATAGCGGTCAAACAAACAAACAAACAAACAGAAAATGAATTTTATATATGGGGGATTTCATGTCAAGTGCACCAACTTTTGAAACCGATGTCTTCCGATCGGGATGAAATTTGCACCAAGGTTAGTCCTATTGGATAGTAGCCTAGACACAATTTTTCAACAAGAGCGGTCCAGATCTCTCTGAGTTAGAGGGGATCAAAATTTGACATTTTGGCCAAACAGGTGTTTTTTATCATCCATGTAACTTATTTATTACCTATTGTTCTTAGAAAATTTTCTCCCAAATAGTTTAGATAGCTATTTCTTCAATATTTCGCAAAAAAATACTTAAAAAAAAAAAAAAAAAAATTGTAGACTTTTTTTTGCTAAATTAAAGCATTTTTTTGCCTTTTTTCCAAAAAGAGCATTTTTTTTTTTTTTTTTTCATAAGAAAGCTTAGGATTTTTCCTTTAAGAGGTTTTTGGTCGCTTACTGGGATGGGAGTGTTATATCTATCAAAATAAATTTTTTGTAACTCAAGACAACGGTTTTTCAATTTTTCACAAATGCACTATTTTGAATTTTTTCCTATTTGTGTGTAAAACCTTACAAATAAAACTTATACTGAGAAACTAGACAAACTAAACTTTCCGAAGGTATATAGCATACCTAACTAAAATTTTATACCCTCGATACTGTAATACCCAGAATATGTTAACCGCAGGGAAAAAAATCGCTTTTTTTTTATAGAAATGTTGAAAAATTATTATTTTTTATTTATTTTTAATAATAATAAAATTAATATATAATAATAATAATATTAAAAATAAAAAGATAAATAATTTATTAAAATTTAATCTTAATTGCATTAGATCCATTTATATAATAACTATTTTTATACTTAATTTATTGTAGCTGATGAAGTATTTTAGTCTTGTAAATTTATAAATACCCAGTCTTTCATTCAGCTTTTTTGTCGCCTTTATTTACTGCTTTTTTTTTGTCAATCCTTTCTTGGCGTTACTAGGTTCTGCTGTTGATTTCGCTGCTGGTTTATTTGTTGGGTTTGGAAAGAAATCACATTGAATAGAGGCAGAAAACTTTTTCAACTTGAGGCTTCCATCGACAAGCGGTATAAAAAAATCATGGTATTGAGCGGTGCCATCGATTGTTACCGCAGCATCGAATCCGCTCTTCAGTGTTTTCAATGTTTCCTGATGATCCTATTTGCTTCTAAAAACTATTTTAGTTTCTTTACAATAATTCTTTGTCCAATGGAATAAAGCAGTCGCATCTAAGATGGGATCTTGATGAGAGCACTGGAGGCTATACTTCGCTGCATTTCTTTTAAGGTTTGCTCCAATACCATCACATGCTACTTTACCATGAGCAGTAGGATGAAAATGCCACTCAGCTGGCATTCCAAAATATTTTTCATGGGCCATAAGATTTGCCAAGCTAATTTTGTTTTTAAAATGTTGACGAGCTCCGTCCGAAACGTAGTATACCTTCTTTACTGTAGTATACCTTCTTTAGATTTTAGAAATTTTAGTATTCTCTTCTGGTACTCATAAACTGTAACGGTATCATGTTTTAAATCGTCGGATATGATTGCCATACTTTTGTGTTCCAGTTTTTCATCTTTCATGTAGTAAATAACGACTGTGAATATAGTTGCTTGGTCGTTATTGAAGTGGAATGCTTGTATGGCATCCTGAAGAACATATTTATAGTTTTCTGCGAAATCATATGAAATAACGAATTCACCAGAGTTCAAATGCATCTTCAAATCCTTGAAGAATGATCATTGCTCTTCGACTAAAAAGTCATGGTTTCTCAAGTTTAGCAATCCTGTACACATTTCTTCCACAAAATCATCCACATTTAAAATGATTGTTTTCAATGTGCATCTGTCAGTCTGAATCCAAGAATCAAATTTGACCTCCTGTATATATTCTCGATCTAAAGAGTTGATTAAATTTTCTTTGATGAATGTGGTTTTGGTACAGTCACCTAAGTGGCAAGAAGTTGTTGCATTAGGACACATAGTCAATTTAAGGCAATCGCGGTAATCGTGTATATCTTCTGCCAAATCATCTGTTAAATACTTTAGGTTGATTTCCTTCAACATCAGTTTAACATTTTCATGGTAAATGTAAACGCATACTGTGTAAGTTCCGCTGCTTTCTGCCAAAACGCAATGTTTTGGCCTCATTTTGGGTTAATTTCGTAAAGCCAATTCTAACATCCTCGTGTTCAGATTGAAATGTTGCAAATAACTCTTTCAGGTAACCATTCTCTTCTGTTATGTTATGAAGGTATGTTACATACCATCGGAAAGGTTAATTTGTCTAGTTTCTCAGTATAAGTTTTATTTGTAAAGGCCTGCACGCAGCTTGCTAAGGAATCAAAAACTTCATATAAAAAACGCTTCAGAAATGCTTAAGGAATTGTTCTGTCAAAAAATTTCTGTTGATAGTTCGCAGCTTTTTAAAAAAGTAGTATTGTTTTTACTACTTTTTTTTGACGTAAATGAAGTTAGGCAACCCAGGCTTTGAGCAGGAATATCAAATTTTTCGTTCTTTCTGAAAGGAATTTTGACAGGAGAGGTAAGCATAAACAAAATGTAATATGCTAAAAAAAATAAAAGTTATTTTTCAGTTGCAAACCTGGGAAAAAACGAACAAAATTCGGCAAAAACAAAACAAGAAGCGGATGGGTAATTTTGATACTGAGCTTAAAAAGCGTTTAGCAGGCCAAATAAAGCAGAACCGAAGAATTGATTTGTTTTCAATTTCACAATTCTTAATAATTGACAGAAAACAGCTGATTTCTAGCGTTGCACTGAAAGGTACTTTTGTGCTTTTTTTTCTTTAAGAAATATATGAAAATTTTCTGTTAAGATTCCTTAACAAGGTGCGTACAGCTCTTAAGGTTTTAGACACAAATAGGAAAAAATTCAAAATAGTGCATTTGTGAAAAATTGAAAAACCGTTGTCTTGAGTTACAAAACATTTAATTTGATAGATATCCCACTACCATCCCACTAAGCGACCAAAAAGTTCTTAAAGGAAAAAATCCTAAGCTATCTTATGAAAAAAAAAAAAAAATGCCCATTTTGAAAAAAGGCAGAAAATGCTTTAATTTAGCAAAAAAAAAGTCAAAATATTTTTTTTTTTTTAAGTATTTTTTTCCGAAATATTGAAGAAATAGCTACCTAAACTATTTGGGAGAAAATTTTCTAAGAACAATAGGTAATAAGTTACATGGATGAGAAAAAACACCTGTTTGGCCAAAATGTCAAATTTTGATCCCCTCTAACTCAGAGAGATCTGGACCGATCTTGTTGAAAAATTGTGTATAAACTACTATCCAATAGGACTAACCTTGGTGCAAATTTCATCCCGATCGGAAGACATCGGTTTTAAAAGTTGGTGCACTTGACATGAAATCCCCCATATATCTTTTTTAATTTTTTTAATTTAATTTTTGGACTCGAAAATTTTATTTTTTTTTAAATATTTTTCATGCAATAATACATGTATATAATCTGACGACCTGTTTCTCCAAAAATCGCAATAATATCTTCAAAGCCAAGTTGGTGTTTAATTTTTAAAGAAAATTAGTATAATAACAAGAAGAGTTAAAGAAAGAATGAGATTTAAAAGTGTTGCCGTAGTTATCAATATCAATATAACTGATTGTTATACCCTATACCACTATGTGGTTAGGGTAAAATGACTTTAAGCTGATGTTTGTAACTACCAAAACTATTTGACCTAAACCCGTCTTCTATTATACCGATCGACTTATAATCACTTTCTGAGTCGATTTAGCGATGTCCGTCCATCCGTCTGTGTGTCCATGTAAACCTTGTAATCAAACTACAGGTCGCAAAGACATATAAATATATTTTGATGAAATTTGGTATACAAGCCTCTATCGGCCATAGCATGAACGCTATTGAAAATGGTGAAGATCGGTGCATATTCAGACCAAGTCCCCATGCAAATTACCCCTATGAAATCGACTTAAATTGTCATAAGATCCAAATTATCATATAGATCTTAATCAAATTGGGTTTGTGTATGTTTATTACTCCTATTAATCAGTAGTTTCAAAATAAACTCTATAGGACAATTCTTAGCCCCCATATAAAGCTGCTTCCCTATCTTCACTTAAACCTATCAAAAAACAAATATATTGCACTTATTTTTCTCAAATTTGGTATTTTTACATTTAATTTTTAAAAAATTTGTGAACTTACCAAATATGGTCACGATCGGTCCATTTTTCGACCTAGTCCCCATATAAATACAGCATCTGATATGAACTTTTTCATATTCAAAATTAATGCCACCTAAATTCTGTTTATGCTTATTTTCTATATCCAATTAGTTGGACCTAAGAGATATGGTCTCTAAGCGCATGGTATAGGGTGTCGTATAGTCAGTCTAGAGCGACTATAATTTTCTTACTTGTTTTCTTTGCATCTTTTTTAATCAATTCATAAAAAGTAAAGCAAAAATCTAACTAAGTAGTATCGCATATATTCTATAAGTTTGTATGCAGCATTTTGTAATTACCATTAAAAACGTGTTATATTATTGGGTAATTAGTGGCAAAAACAAAGCTGCATGTTGAACAAGAATGAATTTATTTCAGAAAAACATGAGTAATTACAACAAATAGCTATGGGCATCAAATTTATGCAACTATATACATGATGACTACGTCCATGTATGTACGGATGTAGGAAAAGTTACAGAATTAAACGCAGAAAAAAAAAAATATACCGACCAAAACGGAACTTTGTATAGTTTATTAAAATTATAAGAGGAAATATGTGTTGCTACACAATGCAGCTCTAAATGTTTAATAGGGTGGCGACATTACGGGTAAGGTACATTTATAGGCATCAACAAAGAGGCTAAATTCACTTATTACAAGGCAGATAAAAAAATAAACACTCAAAATGTGTTCTTTAAGCCCTTCCATAAAACGAGTCATGAAGCAGCATCTAAGGTAAATTAAATAGTTACCAAACATTGTCCCTATAAATAAGTTTAACACTACTGGCTTTCCATTGAAATTTGTATGAGTGTGAGATAGAGACCAAAAGTGCACTAATTGGATTTTTAAAAGTTTTTTTTTTTTTTTTTTGTTCTATGCATGTAACATCAGCTGTTAGAAAATGATTCCAAAAAAGTTACTAACAATAAAATCAAACAGAAAAAAATATATATATTCATGTAAACCAGTCGTAATTAAATATACCAGAAAATACGGTTTTTACATAAAAAAATAAATAGAAAAAGTTTAACGGTATTATATAGTTTCAGAATTTAAGTAAAAAACTAACAAAAATTCATTAAAAAAGGTTAAATGATATTTAAAGAAAAGTTTATTTTTAGTTTAAAACTTTAGGAAAAGTAGGAAAATTTTCGAACTACGTGAACTGTAGTTAATATTAACTCACTATGTTAATATCGAAGGAAAATATTGCAAAAATTTTTAAGAAAATAATAAATTGTTAACAAAAATTAAGAAAAAATTAAATTTATTGGTATATATAAAATTCTTCTGTCGCGGTGTTTGTGGTAAAATTCCGCCGAAACGGCTCGACCGATTCTCATGAAATTTTGTGCGCATATTGGGTAGGTCTGAGAATCGGACAACGTCTATTTTTTTTTGATAGGGCCACTGGGAGGGGTACCCCCCATACAAAGTGAACTTTTAAAATCAGATATCTGGAGTACTATGATAGCCATAAGTGCCACGTCCACTTGAGATATCAAAAAAAAAAAAATACCTGTTGTCCGTTTCTGAGACGTACCCAATATCCACACAAAATTTCATGAGAATCGGTGAAGCCGTTTCGGAGGAGTTCAATTACAGAGACCGCGACACGAGAATTTTATATATAAGAAGTAAACTCCTCCTTTTTTTGTTTTTCATTTTATTATTTTGTTTAGAGCGATTTGACTGCAATTCAGAATGTATGTATGTTTTATCATAGAAAATTTTTGTATGTATAAATGGACCCGATAGGTGGCGCTGGGGTAAAGTCATTTCGAATATTTTTATTTACGGTGCGGTTTTACTGAAACTAAGAATGTACATATATGTATGTTAGATGATACCAAAAATTTTTTTGTTGGACCCGGTAGATGGCGCTGGCGTTGAAAAATAACGAGTTGTCAAATTTATTTAAATTTTGTAAGTTCCAAAATTCACAAACGTTTTTATATACAAATATTCTAACCAAAAAGGAAGGAAAAATTGCATTGGCTATAGCTTTATCCGGAATAGCCGCAACATTATTACATGGTGGTCGCACAGCTCATTCAGCACTCAAATCACCGTTAAATGTACAAGCGAATGAGAATGCCGTATTAATATAAAAAAAACATTCCGGTATGGCAAAAGTTCTGCAAAAATGCAATATTATTATTTGCGATGAATATAATATGGCTTACAAACATTCCTTAGAAGCACTACATAGAACTTTAAAAGATTTGAAAGGCAATGAAACACTTTTTGGTGGAGCTCTCATTTTATTATCCATGATCCAACGGCTGACCAGTTTTCAAAACAACTACTTGGTTAAGTGAAAGAACTATTTAAGCCGCAAAAAAATTTCGATGTCGATAATATTAATGTTATTATTCAGGACATGATTGATTCCGAAAGTGTTATTTCAAATCTATGGATAGTGTTGTTCAAGAAAATGAAGCAGTCAATTATCCAACAGAATTTTTGAATTCACTTGATGTACCCGATCTACCTCCACATTTATTAAAATTAAAAGTTGGTTCTCCAATAATTTTGCTACGTAACCTCAACGCTCCGAGACTATGTAATTGCACCAGGTTAATTGTTGAGAGGATAATACTCAATGTTATTGAGGCCACAATTCTCAAAGGCAAATTTAAAGGAGAACATGTCTTGCTGCCAAGAATTCCTATGATCCCTACCGACACACTGATAACATTCAAAAGATTGCAATTTCCGAACAGATTGGGCTTTACCATGACCATCAATAAATCTCAATGACAATCATTGCAAATATGTGGTTTGGACCTCGCAAACAGTTGTTTTTCCCGTGTCGGAAAGCCAGCAAATTTATTAATTTACTGCCAGAATAAAGAAACTAAAAATATTGTTCACTCTTTTTAGAATTACAATGATAGAAATATATTGGACATTCCTATACATACGTATGTTACAATAAATATTTTTTTTTTTAATTTTCATAAATAAAACATGGTTTTTCTCTAACAGTTTTAATATTAACAAATGCACAAACGTTTTTTTATATAGATATATACAGATTCTAACTAAAATTAAAAATTCATTGAGGGCAAAACAACGTTTCCCGGGTCCAGCTAGTTTTTATATATAATTTGAGATTTTATATTGAAAAAATTTTAGCCAAAGAAAAATAATTGTATGACAGTTTTTTAGTTTTTAATTTTGCTGAGTTTAAAGACATAGAAAAATATATTTCTATTAAAAGAATCACAATAATCCATTTTTCTGGAATTATAAATGAATTAGAGCAAAGTATTGCTATTTCAAGCCCTGAATCATACTCAAATTATACTGTAATGCAATTTCAGGAAAATGAGACTAAAACTTCAAATAACACATCTATAATATTAATTCAATTCAATTAACATTAACTCAACCCATAACATTTACTTTTTTGCTTAAATATAATTGTATGTTTAAGTGTTCAAGATTTAATCTTTTTCAGCTTAATAATAATATGTTGTAATGTTAAAAAGTTTATATACATATACACGATAGATTGTTGGAGGTAGAAAATTTATTAGTTTTTTATTTTTTATATTAAGGCTGGATTTATTAAAGGATAGAGCAGACGAGTAAGTACATTTATCTTATTTGTTATATAAGGTATGTGGTCCTTAAATTTCATTTTGGTGTCAAGAATAACGCCTAGATATTTAACTTTTTGTTCCCATTGTATTGAAGTGTTATTTAAATTTATATTTGTCTGAGGGATACAACAATCTTTCCGTTTTCTGGTAAAGTATATCGTTTGTGTTTTATCATAGTTTAACCTTATTTTCCACTTATTATAATAACTTACAATTTCAGCTAAAGCTCTTTGTAAATTAGCTACAATGTTAGCGGCTGGTACTTCGGAGCTGAGGACTGCTGTGTCATCAGCAAAGATTGATAGAGTATAATACTCAAATTGCGGAAAACCGGCTGTATATAAATTATAAAGGACAGGTGACAGACATGACCCTTGAGGACAACCGGCTATTATAGGTCTACTACTAGAACAGGATGTGCCAATATGAACTTTAAAGGTGCGAGAGGAAAGAAAACTTTGAATAAGTTTTTAAACAAGTCCGTCATGCCATACAAAATCGAATGCAGCTTTGACATCGAGCAGTACCATGTCAGTCGATTTTTGATGGTTAAAGTTATTTTTAACTAAGTTTCTTATTCTTATTAGAGGATGTATAGTATTGTGCTCTCTACGAAAGCCAAATTGTTGAGGTGGAATAATATTTTCGGTTTCCATGAAATGTGTCAATCTTTCTCTAATTACCTTTTCAAGAATTTTACTCACACTTGATAACAAGCTAATGCGGTGGCTTTTTAATGGGAACTACTTTGGATTCTTTAAATTCTTGGGGAAAATAAGAAAATTTAAGACACGCATTTATTATTATTGTCAAAAATTTAATACCCTTAATGGGAAGTGCTTTCAGGCATCTGTTGTTAATTTTATCGATTCCAGGTGATTTTTTACTTCTTAATGATTTTATTATATTTGAAATGTGTGAGGTGTTAGTTAAATACATGTCTATTGGATTTAAGCTATTTGATCTAAACGCGTCTAGAGTATCATTAACTAAAGTATATCCAACTATAACTATAGTATCGCCAAGATTTGCTGAAGTTGTGTTACTTGAACAAAATGTTTCTGCCAAAATTTCGCATTTTTCTTTATTGGTGGTGAAACGGGAACCATTTTGTTCTAAAATTGGGATATTATATTTGTTGACTTTTTCCTTAATACTTTTGTTAAATTCCAAAAAGGGGGAGAGTTCTTCTCTAACGATGAAAGAAAGAGATCCCATGACTTATTTCTAAACGGGAGTTCGATCGTGTCCGTCATGAATGATAGACGCAATACGGAGAACAAAATTAGTGGTGGCATAATAAACCTCGTTACGCTGGAACTTTATACTTTATACTTTTTTTTTTTTTTTGTTTTTCTTCAAAATAAAAAATTACCTTTTTTTATTCAGTGGTTAAAAACTAATATATATAAAAAATAAACAACTTAAAAGAAAACTTAATCTCACTGAGATGAGAGAGCAAAATGCTCAAAACTCAGAAAACAAAAATATAGAAACAAACAGTAATGAGTTAATAAATAATAGAAAAAGAAAAAACAACAACATGGATTTACCAACGACATCTAAACAAAACCGAAGTAACTATTATGCAGTACTTGATATTGAAAGTGATAAACAATGTGATTTAGAACTGTTACAGAAATTTGAGAAACATGTAAAAGAAAAAAACACCAAATCCGAAAATTTGAACTCAGCTACTGAAGCTAATGATGAAGTACAGAGAGAAAATAAAAATAACTCAATGACTAATGTAAATAATAACACAGTGGTTAACAATGAAAGAAATAAAAACAAAAAACTGCCACCTATAAATATTATTGACATTGAAACAAAAGAACTAATTAATTTCATAAAAAATTTTTTAAAAATTAACGAATTCAAAATTAAGGAATTCAGAAATAAAAAATCTTTATTTATGAACAATATAGATGATTTTCTAAGAGTGAGAGCTTATTTGGAAAAATCAAAAGCAAAATTTTTTACATTTACTCCGCAAAGTATCAAATCTAAAACTTATCTACTAAAAGGCTTAGATGCGAATATGTCCAGTGAAGAAATATTGAACGAATTAAGCCATTTTCAAAATGATGACCTAAATTTTATTAATGTAAGTCAATTTTCAACAAAGAACTCTGCCGAAAAAGGGTATAAACTACCAATATTTCTAATACAAATAACACCAGAAAGTAATGTGAATAAACTTAAAAATATAAAAGTACTTTTCTACCGTTGTATAACATGGGAACAAGTAAATACATCAATGCCGAAATTGCCAAGGGTTCTTTCATAGCGCCGCAAATTGTTTTCTTCCAACAAAATCATGATCATGAGAAAGGAAAATGCCCCATAAATAATGTTCCTGTTGAGGAAAACGAAAAATTATATTGTGTTGTTTGCAGCAAATATGGGCATCCAGCCTCATACAAAGGTTGTGAAAAATATAAGCAACTCCAACAAAAACTTAGAGAAAAGAAGAAATCCTTATTAGAAAATAGAACGAATTATATGAATTCATTTACTAACCCTGAAATAAGCTTTGCAAATGTAGTAAGTGGTACTAATAATGTAAATGTTAATTCTAATAATTTAAATAATATAAATGACTCCTTTCTGTTAGAATTAAAAATATGATGTTGAACTTAAATGAAGGATGAACAGCCATACTAATAAAAAATAATCTTAAATATAACACATATTCAAATAACATAATTAATTCAATTAAATTTTTGGAAACTTGTGTAATAAAAATACCAATGATTGCAAATATGGAAATCAATATTATTTCTGCATATTACCCTTCCGGAAAGAACGATTCAAATTTTAGAAATGAAATAAATAAACTTTTTGAAACCTTAGAGTTGCAAAATATTAACAAATACTACATATTAGCAGGAGATTTAAACTGTCGACATGTAGATTGGGGTAATCCTAGTAATAATGAAAAAGGATATAAACTCAAAGAATGGTTGATTGATAATGAAATATATTTCAGAAGCTCAAGCTCACCTTCTTTTCCGCGGGGAGGGTCATATTTAGATGTATGTATTGCCGATTGCAGATTGCATATTCGAACAGAAACTAATACTTTGAACTCTCTTGAAACCTTAGACTATGACAGTGATCATAACGATATCCAAATCTATGCTTCTATGAATAGTAAGCACCAAAAATTTACATTTATAGAAGAAATGCAAAATTCTACATACAATTATAAAAAAACAAATTGGAAAAAATTCCAAAACAGATTCGCTCAAAAACTGGATAGTAGTTTACAAATACCATCTAACAGAAATCTCACTAACTTAGAAATTGATACACATATAAATACACTTAACAATATTATTATCGAAACAATAGAGAATTTGACACCTAAATATAAATATTCAAATGTACTTTCAACAATAACAAATTCAATCATAAAAAACTATATTCGGAAAAAAGTAAAATTGTTACAATAATTAAGAAACATAACAGATTGGAACATAGTATTTCGGAACCTGTATTAAATACTTTAAAAGTTAAATTAAAACTAATCAAAAAACTATTAAACGAAAATTTTACAATGGCTATTAATAAAAATATTCAAGATAAATTAACTAATTTAGACCCAAAAGACTCTAAACTTATGTTCGGAAAAATTAAAAAAAATTTTAAAAAATTTTAGCCGATAATTCTCCAAAATATAAAAGTTCCGGAATGTTCAGAGCCATTATTGAACAATGTGGGTATAGACCCTAGGAGTTTAGAAGAGATAATGCAAAAAACTTTATAGTACAAGATAAAGAACAAATACTTGATACAATTGGTTCCTTTTTAGGATCAATTCATGATTTCAAACCGATAAATCAAAACTATGCTTTGCAAATACAAGTGAATCATTCTTTTAGTAGATTCCTTGAATCAAAAACATTATTCGAAAATAACCAGAGCACCATAACTGATTTCAACGATGAAAAAACCTCAAATAGCTTAAGCGAAATACAAGCTGAACAATATTTTATCACAGTAGATAAAATATTATACATTTTTTCAAATTTGAGAGCCAAGCTTTTTTCAGGTATAGATGTATAGGTATAGATATCAAATGTAATATTAAAAAACCTACCAAGTGTAATAATTTTGGAATATTGTAAATTAATTAATAATATGCTCAATAATTCTTATTTTCCGACACAATGGAAAAAAGCCAAAGTGGTAATTTTACCCAAAAAAAAACAAAGATTCAAGCAATATAAAAAACCTTCGTGCTATAATTTTACTCCCGAACATAAGCAAAGTATTTGAAATGTGTATCAATAATAACATAAACAAATTTTGTAACGCCAATAACTTAATATCCGAAAAACAATTTGAATTTAAATTCAAACATTCGACTATCAATGCAATACAGTTACTTACATCCAATATAAACTGGAATTGGAACAAAAAATGTTGTACGGGAGCCTGCCTAATTGATATGGAAAAAGCGTTTGACAATATTTGGATTCCAGGGTTAATATATAAATTAATTAACTATAATTTCCCAATGCATTAAATTGTTTTAATTTATAATATGATTAGTAATAAAACATTTAAGATAACACACCAAAACCATAATAGCAAAAAATCATTTAATATGATTAATGGACTACAACAGGGAACCGTCAATTCATCCATTCTTTTTAATTTATTTATGCTAGATTTAACCAACAAAATAGAAAATATTATATCTTTTGCTGATGACATCGTTATATAGCACGCTGATAATACCATTGAAAAAATAAATCAGAGCCTACAAGAATCATATAATATTGTAGAAAAATTTACTACTGATTGGAAGATGAAAATAAATATAGAAAAATGCGAAACAATACTATTTAGACCTACAGTAGATAAATGCAATAATAATAATACTAATATAACAAATAAATATATAGTAAAATACTTGGGTATATATTTGGATAAATTTTTATATTTCAATAACTATATTAATGAAGCAATTTTGAAAGCCAGAAATCCATTTTTCATGTATAGTTCTTTATTCTATTCGAAATACATTAATTGTAAAGTTAAAATTATCATGTATCAATCATTAATAAGACCAATTATTACTTATGGATGTCCGATTTGGTTCAATATTTCACCCTCTTACATGGAAAAGATACGTATTTTTGAAAGAAAGTGTTTAAGAGCTTGCACATCATTATTTAGAACACCTCAAAGCAATTACACAAAATATGTATGTACCAAACAAAATATTGTATAACACGTCAAATATTATAAGAATAGATAATTTTATCATAAATTTAATCAGAAATAATATATTAAGATGTACATTATGTAAAGAAAATAATCTTATAATGGCACCCTACTATACCAATGATGAATATATATATAATACATTGCACAAAGGGTTTGTACCACCTGAGGCATTTTTGTACCTCGATAAATTAAGAATCATTCAAAATGAAAATGGCACACCAGTCTTTTATCACAATTATAGACGAGCCAATATAAAAGCAGTTGACTGCAATCAAACAAATTATAATAATTTCAGATATGATATTTGTAGAGCTTTTAGCGAAAATAGAATTTTACAACAATCAAAAACCAAAAAATTTTGCTGGCTATAAGTTCATATATTTACTTTTCTTTTACCTTTAGACCTTAGTTTTTATCTTGGACCAATAAACAAGTAATGTTTTTATTTGAATTTTTTCATTACATCAAACATATATTTATATATATTCTTCATTATATTCTTCATTGAAGTAACTAAAAAATTATTTTTTCCTGTAAATCGAAAACTACTTTTATATTAAATATACTAGAGAGCCCGTTCTAGGGACTTTGCATATATTGTATTTTATTGTTAACTATTGTTTATTTTAGTTTAAGTTGTTATGAATTACAAACTATAAAAAAAAAAAACTTATTTCTAAACAAAATAATTTCATCACGGTTCTCAGATTTAGAATTTTCATCTGATAAAAATCATTTAAATTTCTGAAACGCTGCCAGTTTCGTCGATAACCATTTTTTTAACATAGTAGGGAAGTTGTTTTCTTCCAATTGAGGGATATCTCTTATGAACACTGAAATCGACTGCATTATTTAAAGTATTTCTGAACTGTCTAAGAGATTGGTCAATATGTTCAGTGCATAAAATATCATCAATATTAGGTACATTCAGGTGTCTATTTAAAAATGTGGAAAATTTATTCCAGATAGCATTAACAAAATCATATTTGAAAAAAGTTGAGCTGTTATAGATGCCACTTAGAGTAATTTTAACAGGTAAATGATCTGAGCTGAGATCATTTATGACTATTGCAGGGGATATCAAACTAGGTACGTTCGTAAGACAGAAGTCTAATGTAGAGCCTTGTCTGTTTGCACTTGTCGGAATGTGAGTATGGTCACAAGGATAAATAAAATCTATATTGTAAGATTGTAATTTCTCGAATACAATGTTGCCCCAACAGTTTGCTCTTATGCAACCCCAAGACTGATGCCTGCAATTAAAATCACCACCTAATATAATTTTATCATTTCCGCTGAGTCTATGAATATCAGAAACAAATTGTTGTTTCCTTATGCCCCCTATACCTGCCAAGCCGCCAGGATAGTAGCATGAGTATTAGGGCAGGTCGATTTCAAAATCGCCCATTGCTCAGTGAAAATCGTATTCTAGGGATCAAAATAAGAAACTTTGCCGAAGGAACCATACCTCTAAAACGAATTCTGATGTCCCAGAATTTGGGTCGAACTTTTGGGTAGGGGCAAATTTTGAAAAATTCCACTTTGACCCATTTAGAGTGCTCCAATCGAGTCCAAATGTATGACCGACCCCCACTAACATTGGATGCCCGACCCACCCATGCCAGTGGCACACCTCCTGGAACTCCCCTGGGGGTTCCCCATACAAACATTTCAAAAAATCGCCAGTTTTGGCACTTTACATGAAAAAATCAGCGAAATGCCTATGTTTTCTCTTTATTTTTATTTATTTATTTATAATAATATTTATTATTTTTTTTTTTTTTTTATAATAATATCTACTTTTTCTCTTAAGAAATTTATTTAGTCAGAACATATTTAAATGAAAAAATTAATTAAAGTTAGTTGTAGAAAAGAAACTAAAAAAAATTATTGTTTGAAGTCTTTTTTACTTTCAAGTCTGGGCAATTTCGCACGGCTCGCTAATGTCGTCGCCATAATAGCCTCTACATTTTCCGGTATAACCCGTTTGGAAACGCTAGCTAGCAATTGAACATGTCGTTCCGTTCCTTGTATGTGTGATGGAATTTTTGGATAATTATACGGTGGATCATCTTGATTTAAATATTCTTTCAATGTATCGTACGGAATGCTTCGCGTGAATGGTGGTTCAAATACGTTATTTATGACATTCATATTGATCATTTCCGTGTAACATGTGCAATTAAAGTTTATATCTGGTTTTTTATAAGCTCTAAGTTGCGTTGGATTGTCAACATCGGTTCGATAGCGTAGATTTTTCTTGATAGCACAGTCGTGCTTTTCTTTGCTATCATCAAACAACATTGATAACAAGATATTTTCCGAATGCGCTTAATATGAATTATCTTTAATTACTTGATTGACAATTTTGCGTAAACGAGGTTCTAGAAATCGTGACCAACCAATTAACTTGAAAAATAATGCACTGCCACACACGACAGAGCTGTAATACTTGATATTGAAGTACATTGTCACATATCATTTAATTATGAATTCTGTGTATTGTGTATTGTGAACTTGTGTTTCTATCCATATCTTCTTGAACCGGTGCCGGTGCGTATGTTGAATCATCGGGATCTTGGTATGTTGGCATTGATGACATACACGTTGCTCCTTGCTCTTCAATTTCCATCACAAATGCATCCATTGTTAGTCTTCTCTGATTATGTTTATCGTGCATAAACTCTTTGAGGCGTTCGGGAACCAAGCCGCATGCACATGGAGCTGCCTTCAAATCGCATTTACATGTTCCAATGTAAACAATTGTTTCCAGAGATTTTACAAACTCTGTAAATTGTTGGGTTTTGTTTCTTCTCTTGGTTTTGTCTTGATATTTGCCAAGCAATCTATTCAATTTATTACATACACTTTTTTTCAGCATTATTTCCATACCAAGTTTTTCCCAAATTCCAATGAACTTATCTTGTACTTGAATAGTGAATGATTTATAGGAAAATTTTTTTTTGTTCTGTTTTACCACGTTCGCTTAAGTAAAAATAATATCTCAAGATATCCAGATGAGTTGGTAAATTAAGATCAGTCAAATCAGTAGACACACCAAAAACAGTAACATATGCTTGGGTATATGATTCATTGGGTTTTCGATAGTTGTTGATGCTGTTGTTGCTTCATCTTGCGGTGTAGACGATGGTGGATTCATTGCAAACTTTTTGATTTGGAATGGTCACTTCACTTATTATTTTTTTTAATAGTTTGAAGCGGAGAAAAATAATTATTGTTGTTTAATGCACTCGGTGCATTATTTTTTGTTTTTTGTTTTTTATTATTCATATTATTGACGCCTGTTGCGTTTACATTGTCACTAAAAAGTGCACGTTTAATGTTGTTTGGTTCTTTTTGTTTATTTGCAAACGTTATATTGTTATTTTATATTTTGTAGACTATGCTTTATGTTTATTTAAATTTTTGTCGTTCTTTTTTGTTAGGGGATTGCTAAACCCTATGTTGGATTCTTAATCCATTTGTTTTCAATTTTTAACAAATTTTTAATTTTTATTGGTAGCTTTGACAACTGTTTTGCTATTAACGCCCAACCGCGGTTTAATAGAGACTATCTATAATATTAATAGGTTAGGTGATTTCTTGTGACCGATGTTTTGCTCTACCGTTTTATCCCGATTTTGACCAAACGTATATTATTTGAAAGGTATTTCTTTTTAGCCATTTTGCAGATTTACAGATTTTTAAATTTTTTCCTTTATTTTGAGTAAATTGCATTTAAAGTTGCTACTAACCCATACATAAAATTATGCAATGCTATGTGCATTTTATTAAATTTGTTAATGTGTTTGCAATAAAAATGAATTTGTTTTTTTTTTGTGTTGATTTGTGAAGTGGCTATAATTGATTAGCATGCCTTTAGGGCCTTTAGTTAATGAAAAAATAAAATTTCCTAGAATTTGTACTCGAATGTCGAGGGCTGGAATCTGCTCATTTTTATTACTTTTCTGTTTGATATATGTTTGCTATCAAATTCAATTAAATATAATGCATCGTCCACGCTGGTTCTGTTTATTGTAATTTCTTTGATACTTACAGATTGTATGTTATGCGGACTGAGAAAACCTTCATTGATGGTTTTAAAATCCAATTAAGGAAGGTCAAACAAAACCATTTAAAAACACTTTGAATCCTTTATCTGATGGGTATAAAATTGTAGCTTATTGCTTTTAAGTATTTTTAAGGCTTCTTCGTAAAGCCCCAATGATTCAGATATAATTTTAGTACCTACAGACATTCTCTTGTACTTGTATCGGTTCCCTATTAGTTTTAAAACTGAAGTAAATCCATGAATTAAATCCACAATTATAGGTGGAACCTTCTTTTTAGCAGAATTAATCTCACCATCCTCATTTCTTAAGTTCTCGTAGTCGGAATGAATCTGGAATATATTTTTACTGGTGCTGACACCATTTGATGTTTAAGGCATTTTGTATTTAGGATTGTTACCCCAATTCTTTCTCCTTTTTTGTGTGTTCATAATAACAATTGAAGTCAATACCTTATTAACTTGTTAAAATATTATCAAATATATTTTGATTAATTATCAAACACGCGAGAACAAATACTGACACGTTAACGGGTTAGCTGTTTGCAGCGAATTGATTGTTTGCTAATTTAGTGTTGGTTGCTTTCAAACAAATATTAAAAAAAAAATCAAAAAATCTCTATCATCATCCTCAATTAGAAACTACACGGACTCCATTGGCTTTGTCTTTTCCATTAAATATTCATATTGCTAGGCATTCTGAGAGGACCTTCAAGCAGACCTTACTGGTTATTGAAATGCATTTCTTTTAAGCAAAGTCTCCTACACAAATTTTCAAACATAAATTATGAACAAATTTCAACTATCCTTCTTTTTCAACATCCTTTGTTAGCTTTCGAAGTTATGCCAGTTTATGTATGTATGTTTTGCTATTTATATGTGTGTCTTGGGTTTTATGTTAAATCCTTAAGATTTATATTGTTCGGTTTTTATCAAACATACAAAGCTGTTTCAATGTCCTGTTACAACAATGCAAACAAATCTTGATTTTTTTCCCCAGTTTAGTAAACATAAAGGATAAACGGGAAAATTTATTGATTTTTACATTTTGTTTTTTTTTTCGTTTTTGCTTTTTGTTCTTTTTTTTTCGTTTTAAGTTTAAAAGCATTTATATTTGCTTTGCTTTTAGACCTTTTTTTCGGAAAATGTGTGTGTGTGTGTGTGTGACCGAGTTGTATTCCATTCTTTTTTTCAAACTCTTACTGGTGCCATAAAAAAATCTAACAAGTTCTTTACTAAGGACGCTAACAAATATTTTGTATCTTGTTGTTGTTTCTCTTTTTTCTTTTTTTTTTTTTTTGTTTCCTTTTATATTAAAGTGTTGTAGCAAAACAGCTGATGTTAGCTTGTTTTGTTGTTCTGCCCTTACGAAGCGAATAACAAATAATATTTCTTAGTATCTCTGATTATACCCTATACCACTATGTGGTTTGGGTATACTGACTTTGTGCTGCTATTTGTAACTACCAAAAATATTTGACCTAGACCCATACTTAATTATACTGATCGACTTAGAATCACTTTCTGAGTCGTTTTAGCAATGTCCGTCCGTCCGTCCGTCCGTCTGTGTGTCCATGTAAACCTTGTAATCAAACTACAGGTAGCAAATATGAATATATTTTGATGAAATTTGGTATATAAGCTTTTGTCAGCCATAGGATGAAAATCGGTCCATGTTCGGACCTAGTCCCCATACAAATGATCCCTATGAAATCGACATAAATTGCCATAAGATTCAAATTATCATGTAGATCTCAGTCCAATTGGGTTTATATCTGTTTATTATATCCAACAATTAGTAGTCCAAAAATAATCCCTATAGGACATTTCTTAGTCATAGGCCCTATATATAGCTGCTTCCCGATCTTCACTTAAATCTATCAAAAAACAAAAATATTGCACAGATTTTTCTCAAATTTGGTTTGTATATATTTTTTCAAAATGTAATTGACTTTACCAAATATGGTCGGGATCGGTCCATTTTTCGACCTAGTCCCATATAAATATAGGATCCGATATGAACTTTTTCATATCTGCAGCCAAAAAAAATAATAACAATGCCACTCAAATTTGGTTTATGCTTATTTTCTATATCCAATTAGTTGGACAAATGGAGATAGGGTCTCTTAACCATGGTATAGGGTATCGTATAGTCGGTCTAGACCGACTATAATTTCTGACTTGTTTTTTTTTTTTTTTGTCTATAGTGTGTCCATTTTTTTGTTGTTACTGGCTCTAAAGCACTTTTTGTTTTGCCTCTATATCCTTAATTTTTTTTTTATGTTTTTTCTCTATATGTTCAATTTACAAGCCTGAATTCCACTAGAAATTATGTTAACATATTACTTGGTCTCACATGTAAATGGCTCTAGTCTATGAATCTTTCGATGATGCATGTTTTTTTGTTCAGATTTACTTACAATGTAGCAGTTTTTTTCCTTTTCCTATTTAATTTATATGTGGGTATAGAGTTCGTTTTACACTATATTAGCGCCATGTTGAGGTTAACTTTCTTTGTATGTCTATATTTGTAGTTTCAACTATTGTTGTGGGGTGTTTGTTATTTTGTGGAAAAATTTCTATTTGTGTCTTTAGGAGTTATGATTTAAAAACAAAAAAATATTGTTGATAATAGTATTAGTTTTTGCTGGCTATGAGCCTGTTTCCGTGGTAGAGAATTTATATAAATTATTTAAAATGTACCTGATTTTTTAGATTCTGATTAAAGCTTAAAATTTTAAGATGGCTCAGATTAACCAGGCAGGGTACACAGAGGTCATCTGCAGACCGCGATATATCTCCTAACCTTCTGTAAAAGGGTTATAAAATTTTATCAAAAATGGCCATTTTTGTTTTTTTCTTTGCAGATTTTTACATTTGGGCCAATCCCGACAGAACTTGAAATGTTAACAAGTAAGAAAATTATACTCGATCTAGACCGACTCTATGACACCCTATACCATGCGTTTAGAGACCCTATCTCATAAGCCTAACTAACTGGACATAGGAAATAAGCATAAACCAAATTTGAGTGGGATTTTTATTAATTTTTTTGGCTGCAGATATGAAAAAGTTCATATCGGATGCTATATCTATATGGGGACTGTGCCCAAAAATGGACCGATCCTGACTATGTTTGGTAAAGTCTCTTGTATTTGGCAAAAATATATACAAACAAAATTTGAGAAGAATAGGTGCAATATTTTTGTTTTTTGATAGATTTAAGTGAAGATCGGGAAGCAGCTCTATATGGGGCCTATGACTAAGAGTTGTACCATAGGGATCATTTTTGGACTGCTCATTAATGGATATAACAAACGTATACAAACTCAATTTGAGTAAGATCCATTTGACAATTTGGATCTTATAGCAATTTATGTCGATTTCATAGGGTCATTTGTATGGGGGCTAGGTCTGAACATGGACCGATTCTCACCAATTTCAAAAGCGTTCATCCTATGGCGGATTAAAGCTCATACACTAATTTTCATCAAAATATATTTATATTTGCGACCTGTAGTTTGATTACAAGGTTTAGATGGACACACAGACGGACGGACGGACATTGTTAAATCGAATCAGTTAGTGATTCTGATTCGATCGGTATAATAAAAGATGGGTCTAGGTCAAATATTATTGGTAGTTACAAATAGCAGCACAAAGTCATTATACCCGAACCGCATAGTGGCATAGGGTATAAAAATAACACAAAAAATTTAATTTTTATCAAAGAATTTTTTTCTTGCATTATTTAAAAATGATTTCGGGCTTATGGCCGCCGCGGCTGTTCTTGGCAAAGCGTCTACCTATTCGAAAATTTCGGGCTGCCAAGAATAAAACCAACAATTTTGGCCTCCATTGATCGTAACGGGACCCCCGGCTGCATTTTTTAAGAAAGAAAGTCCGATAATGCCACCAGCGTGTAAATCGCACCAAACAGCCCTATGCGGCAATTTTGTTTACTAACAAACCCGTTAAGCCAAAAAAAAAAAAAAAACTGACTATCTCATAAATAAACTATTTTAGTATTATAAGTGAGGCGTTCCCATTGTTATATAAATAACATAATAAAATTACAAGTATCGATATGTGGAGGGGAAAAAAGTGTTCAAACTCTCGGTCAAACCCCTTAGAAATATGCGAATCGCAAAAAAACTGAGAATACTAAGTTTTGGGCCAATCAAAAAAACATTTGGTCGACCCTCAACGCGATTGAAAATTTCAAGTGTGTTTATATGGGGAAAATATGATTTTTTTTTCAGATTTTGCGCAAATTTCGTTCTATAGTTTAATTTTTCCAACAAGTTGTTATATAATTTGGGATCAGTATTAAATTAACCTTTCAAAAGGCTAAAAAATTTCAAAATCGAATAAAACATCGCCAAGAAATAGCAAATGCCCCAGACCACTTTTGTGCTAAAAAAAAAACTAGCTCATGAAATTTGATGGCATTTTTTTCAACTTTGAGAAATTAATTAAAGCCATAATTTCTTTTTGGTCTCTATACTTATAAGGGCTCAGATGTGAAGTTTTGTTTTATTACCACGTTGGTAACTTATTGCGCGTTGTAACCGAAAATGGGAAATTTTTTTTTGATCAAATTTTTAAAACTCCTGTTTTTAAATTTTAAAAAATTTTCTTAAACACAATTTAAAAAACTGGATCTAAGACTTTAGGGTTTTGTTAAACACATGTCATAGATTAATTGTGTCAATTTTGAGTATATCCCTGTGCCGAAATTTTTTTTGACAAGGATTTTATTATTTTATTACTAAAATGGGATTTTAGTAAAATATTCTGAAAATGTACTCTTTCTAAATATTTTGTATCAAAAATTCATCATTTTTCTACTTTTAAATGCTATATTTTATCTTAATAGGCTAGGGTTTCGGAAAAAAATAATATGACCCCATTAACCCTTTTGTAATTGGGGTCACATATGACCCCAAGCTAATAAAAGACAATTTATTCAAAAAATTCAAATATTTTGTAAGTGCTGTTGAATTTTTGGATGCGATGCTTAAAATATAATAACCAAAAATATAAAAACCGTTCCTAAAATTTGGGATAAATCCGAGAACGTTAACCCATAATTCATTAATTCATTCATTTTGATTTTTTCAAAACAGTTTTAACATTCATTAATTTTTCAAATACATTCCATATTAGCTAAATGCTTTATTTTCAAATTAGAGAATCGGCAATAATAAATTCCTTTTTCTAAATCATGAATAGCAATTAGCTATACTTCCCTTTATAAAACAGTTCTCACATTGGTCATAATAGCTGCTGTTGTAATAGGACGATTACTATAACAAATAAGGATTTTGAGGAAAACTCGAAATGTGCCTTACATCAGAAATTCGATTTTTTTTGTTGTTATGTTCTTCTTACTCCCATATATGAACATGTGTATTTTTCTTTCTATTTCGGCAGTGGATTGTTGATTTTCTTTTGTTTTCAACTAACAATAAAATAAACTTACCAGTTAAGTTGTTTTAAAAACATGTACTGTCTTGTTTTTTTTTTTATAATTTTGTAGCTGGCTTCTTATTTGGTAGAAGTTTTGTTTGCTGTCTGTAACAAAATGCATGCACGTGACTGAAAATAGATAAAGTGAAAAAAAAAATATTAAAAATCATTTGTCTATTTCATAATTCATTTATATATATTTTTTTTAGCAAATAATAAAAAACGTTTATAAGATATAAATATGATTACGATTTAAGAAATATTTGCACGTATTTTAAAAAAAGTGGACTGTCAGGTAAATAAAAATTTAAAAAGGAATAAAATAAATTTAAGAAAATTCTTTATTTGCTTTAATATATATATATATAAATAGCAACTCTGCTAAGCTTAAAATTATTTATCTAACTTTTACTAGTTAACAGAATTTACTTTAGATATGCTAAAAAATCAAAAAACAAATAGGGTTTGAATATATTTTTCAGACTTCTTCGTAATTTGTGGATGTTGAATATGTTAAGCTGAATTAAGGCCATCTTCAAAAATTTATAAATTTTAAAGTACATATACAAATCTTTACAATTCAGCTAAGCTGAATAGGACTTTTATGACTTTTACTGGAATTACATGAAATCAAGCGATGATTTAAGAAAAATATATAAGTCGAATTTTTTTTAAAAAAATTATTTGTTAAGCTCAAAAGCCTCCTAGCGCTATTCTTTTTATGTTTTTTGAGATATAGTTTAAAAATTGTGTATTTGTATTACAATTCAGCCAAACTGAATTTATCAAAACTTCTTAACATTCACAATTAGTTTTAAGTTTCTTAAAAAAATAACTAAATTTATTTATCTTTTCAATTCAGCTAAGCTGAATTGGTTAAAAGTATTAACTTTGTTCATACATAACATTTGTTGCTTTATTTCGTTCATTATCTTTCTATTCTGCTGAGAAGAATAAGTTTAAAACTTCACAGAAAAATATCGTAAAAAATGAACTTAGTATCGTATCACCACTTCTCTGGAACTTGGCGCTAAACCCAGTGCTAGTATCGTTGGAGGGGCAAGGATGCAGCGTAGTCGCATATGCTGATGACGTGGCCATGGCCGTAAATGGGAAGTTTCTATCTACAATTAGAGATATCCTGCAACGGGCTCTCACAGAGCTATCTATCTGGGCAAGGGGTTGCGGTCTGGGGGTTAATGCAACCAAAACGGAACTTGTTCTTTTCACTAGGAAGTATAAGATCCCTACCTTCGATCCCATTTCTCTCAACGGCACTGAAATCGTCTTCTCTGATGGAGCCAAGTATTTCGGCGTGTTCCTGGACAGGAAGCTGAACTTCAGACGGAATTTGGAGGAGCGGGTGAAGAAGGCGACTATAGCTTTATACTCCTGTAAGAAGGCCACTGGTAAGCGATGGGGCTATAGTCCGAAAATTGCTCACTGGATCTATACAGCGGTGGTCCGTCCAATACTCCTGTACGGAGTCATCGTCTGGTGGCCTGCTTTGGAGAAGGCCACCAATAACAACCTTCTCGCAAGGGTACATAGAATGGCTTCCATGTGCATCACTGGAGCCCTTCGTACTACACCTTCGGATGCCTTGAACATCCTATTACACCTAATACCACTGGACATATTAGGGAAGCAGTCGGCGGCCTCATCGGCCATTCGATTAAGAAGCACACTACAATGGCGGGGCTACAATTGTGGCCACGGAGTGATCCTGAATGACAGGAACTTGCCATTGAACGTGGATTACACTACTCCAAGGAGCGTATTTGAACGTCACTACTGTACACTAATACCGACCAGGGAATCTTGGTCTGGGAGGACACCAGGCAGTAGGCGTTCCGTAAATTTCTATACTGACGGATCGAAATTGTGCGGTCAGGTTGGTTTTGGAGTCCATTCAGGGGAGCTTGGACTAAATCTGGCTCGAAGGTTACCAGACCACTGCAGTGCATATCAGGCAGACGTACTGGCAATAAAGGAGGTTGCTGACTGGTTGGGTCGGAATATTCTGTCTACGACCGCAGTCAACATCTATTCTGATAGTCAAGCCGCGGTAAAATCCATGCGATCAATGTTCCTGAAATCGAGAATCGCCCTTAGCTGCCGCACGTACTTAAATGAGATGGCCAAGCAGTTCGACATCAGGCTCATATGGGTCCCAGGGCACAGGAACATACCGGGAAACTGCAAAGCGGATGAGCTGGCAAGACAGGGTACTACCTTACAGGTTCCAGCGGATTTGGAATGTGTTGATATACCCCGTGGAATCGTGCAAGCTTGAACTTCGGCTTCGCACTGCTGGCATAACGAATAACAGATGGGCTAATGGATTAACGTGTAGGATCACAAGACAAATCTGGCCTGCTCTGAATCGAAAGCGCACAAATGCGCTATTATCACTCCCCCATGGGGAGATCTCAACGGTAGTTGCTGTTGTTACTGGGCACTGCCTTATAGGGAGACACGCTGAGCGCCTTAAGGTCTCGTCAAATGATTTCTGTCGTAACTGCTTGGATGTGGAGGAGGTAGAGAGCGTAGAACACTTCCTCTGTCACTGCCCGGCGCTATCCAGAACAAGACTACGGACATTGGGATCGCCGTTTCTTCACGATCTCTCTGACCTCTCAAACGTGGAAATTTCGCATCTTAGGGGCTTCATTAGAAGCTAGAACTGGTTCTTCGGTGGGGACTGAGGGGAACACCCATTCGTCCCGTGGTATCACAACGGACTCCAGAGTCTAAGTGTGCTGGTCCTTGGATCAGCAGCCACTTCCAACCTAACCTAACCTATCGTATAAAATTAAAAGAATTGTGAACTCATATTCCACGCTACAGATTGCATTTTTTTATTTATTTTTCTATTTATTTATTTAGTTATTTATTTATTTATTAGTCTCTGGAAATATAATCTTTACAGACTATTTAACATTAATAATATTTGTAAAGAAATATAGATTTAAATTTAACATAAAATTAATTTAAAATTGGCTAAAGCAAAACTAAAAATCTATTACATATTGTTTAGATAAATATTATATCCCTTTTGATCAAATCTAAACTTTGTTGAAAGTGAATGATTTTATGAAGTTAGTTAAATTCGACACAGACTCGACGAAAATGATCAGAGTTAGCATAATTTGTGCGAAAATAATTTACAAACAGGAACTGGAAATACCGTGATGTGCTACTGCGAAGTATTTATATTGATTAGCAGATTCCGGCGCTCGAAATTCAAGTGCAAATTCTAGGAAATATTATTTTTTCATTTAATAAAGACCCTAAAGGTATGCTTCAAAATTCATCTCATTTTAAATGAAGAAAACAAAGTCAACACATTAACACAAACATTAACAAATTTAATAAACACACATATAGCATTGTATAATTTTATGTAAGTATTAGTAGCAACTTTAAACGATCATAACTCCAAAAAAATGTTCCAGACAATGAAAATCTGTAAATCTGATTCACAGCTAAAAAGAAATTCCTTTCAAATGATAAATTTTTTGTCAAAATCGGGCTAAAACTGTTAAACTTACATCGGTCACAAGAAAACGCCTATCCCGTTAATATTATAGATTCTGCTGAGGAGAAATTGGGAGTTTAAATTACCATGAATTAGATTAAATAGAAAGGATGCATTTAAAATTTTTTTCGACTTTTAAGCGTAGGTAGCTTAATAAGAGCAAGACGGCTAGCCCCTTAAGACAAAGTTTAGTGGAAATGCGCTTAGTTTTGAGAAAAATGATCCGCCATTTTGTGTCCGCCATTTTGATTTTCGAAATTTAGACTTCAGATTTGAAATCTGGAATAACCGCGTATGTCCATTTTTGTCAGTTTTGAGTTAACGATGCCAAATATATTAATTTTTAACGCTCTTTACATGTGTTATTTAAAAAAAAAAAAAATATTGACCATTTCTGAGTTTTTTCTTTAAATAACGACGTAACTTAAATGTTTATTAAATTAATTTGCAGCACTATCGACGTATGTCAACATACGTTTGATCGCTGACAAATTATTTTCCCAGAAAACGACATATAGCGACATACGTTGTTATTAATGAAAAAAAAAAAGCAAATTAATTTTCGATTATTTTTCAGTTTATAACCACTTATAAAAACTTGTGTGTTTATTTCGTTATTTTTTGTCACTATTATTCTTGATAGGTTGTTATATTCTCATACTAAGTCCCGTTAACTTTTTGTTGACGAACAAAAAAATCCATTTTTCAAGCAATAACAACTTATGTCTACATGGGAGGTTGCGTTGGTAGTTTTCTTTTTCAAAGAAAACGACTTTTGTGGACATAAGTTGTTTTATCTGCACACACTTTAAGTGTTATTTACATATTGTTTTTTTCGTCCTTCTCTGGGATCAATTCCTCTGAAGATTTTTGACTCAAAATTTTATATAAAGTATTTATTGCCCAAATCTACAGGACTGTTAAATAAAAAGCTCTAAAAACTTTATATCGAGCCCATAATTCCAAATATAACGTTTTTTGGCTCCCCTAAACATTTTGATTTTATGACATACGCGGTTATTCTAGAAAACCACAGATATATAGCATCAATTTGTTGTTTATTTACAAAAGCTTCATTCACAATCGTTGTAAGTTCAAGTAAATTAGTAACAGTTGAGCAGGATTTACGGAACCATGTTGCTCAGGAGCAAGAATTGAAGATGCTTGGATGGCTTTCAAATAACTTTGGAACAGTGCTCAATTTAGCAATCCCTCTGTAATTTGAGATATCGGATTTATAACCAGATTTTAATAATGGAATAATAAAGGATTTTTTTCCAATACTCAGGAAAATATGACAGTTTAAGTGATTCATTATAAAGAAACGTTAAAAGAATATATAAGAAATTGGCACAACGTTTTAAAGCACAATTTGGGACACCATGAGGACCAGGAGCATATGATAAATTCAGTTTTATTATATTATCCAAAACGGCTTGTTCTTATTCTTGTATAAATCAAGTATGGATATCCAGAAGTATTATTAAAAACTGATGAAGATAATGTTGATGCAAAAAAGTCTGCAAACATTTCACTTATTGAATTATTGTCAGAGTTTTCTATATTGTTTTGTTTCATTGTATTTGTGAAATCGAGCGATCTTTTTTTAGAATTTACAAATTGGTAGAAGGATTTAGGGTCGTTTTTAAGTTACTTTTAATTTCTATCTTATAATTATTATATGCACAACGATTCGCCAAATTTCATTCGCACACAAAAACTTGTTCCGTATTTAGGGACATAACATGTTTTCTTTTTTAAGTTTTTTAAAATAAAATATATATAATTTTAATTCAGATAAATAAGTTTTGAAATAAATAATTATTTAAACTTATATGTAGTTGAGCTGAATTAAGGTTATCTTCAATATTAAAATCAATTACAAAGAATTTATGCAAATTTTCACAATTTTGGTAAGCTGTATCGCTTATTTTTCTATTTTCTATTTTTCAATTTTTTAGCTATTTAGCTATTCTTTACAATTCAGCTCAGCTGAATATACTAAAATTTAAAAATATTCGCACCAATTTTTAAGTTTTTCCAACAACTAACATAAATTTAATTTTTTCGTCAAATTCAGCTAAGCTGAATTGGCTACAAAACCTTAAAGCTGCTCATACGTAACCTTTGTTTATTTAAACCATTCAGTATCTTTCTATTCAGCTGAGCTGAGTTTAAACCCTCAGAGAAAATAATATAATAATATTTTAGCGAAGTGATTATCATATCAAATGAAGAGAACTGTATACTTGATCTTGTTCCGCATTAAAAAAATTGGACTTATCATGTAAATAAAAATTACAAATTAAGAAAATTACCCTCTTCCTCTTTTTAAATTTATATAAAATTTAAATAAATTTAACTCGTGCAAGTAAGTTCAAAAATTCAGCTCAACTGAATGTATTTTACAGACTTGAATATATTAAGCTGCATTAACACCGTATTCTATAATATAAATGTTAAAGTATTTATATGAATCGTAAACTTCATCTAAGCTATACAGCTTAAAAACCTATAAGCGTTGTTGTTTCCATTTTTTAGCTTCACTAAGAAAACTTCATATATATTTCTTAATTCAGCTTAGCTGAATATGTCAAAACTTCCAAAAGTTCGGAAAAAATTTAGTTTCTACAAAAGTTAACAAAAATTAATTTGTTTCTTCAAATTCAGCTTAGCTGAATTGGTTAAAAACATTAAATTTGTTCATATACAACCTTATTTTGTTCATGACATTCAATATCTTTCTATTCAGCTGAGCTGAATATGTTTAAGACCTCAGAGAAAAGTATATAAAATTATGGATATTGATGAGCTAAATATGGGAAAAAATTTACAAATAAGAAAAGTATCGTAAAGTCCGTCTAGACCGACTCTACGATATCCTATTCCATGAGTGTAGAGTATGGGTCGTAGGTCCAACTAATTGCTCATAAAAAATAAGCATAAACCAAGTTTGAGAGGTATTGTTAAAAATTTGTTGCCTGCCTATATAAAATATTTATTTAGGTCGTAAAATGATCAAGACTATGTGGAAGCAGCTTTATATGGGGGCTTTGGCTAAGAATTCTACAGGATTTATTTTTGGACTACTGGCTAATGGATTTAATAAACATGCAAACCAATTTGGACCAAGACCTTTATGATAATTTTAATCTTATGGCAATTTAGATTAATCTCATAGCGCCCATTTGTGTGGGGGCTAGGTCTGAACCGATTTTCTCTAATTTCAGTAGTGATCGTCCCACGGGCCAGAAGGCTTGTATACCAGATTTCGTCAAAATTTATCAATAGTTGCGATCTGTAGTCTCATTACAAAAATTACATGAACACACAGACGGACTGACAGATGGACGGATGGACGGATGGACGGAAGGTCATCGCTAAATCAACCCAGAAAAGGATTCAAATTCGCTTGGTATAATAAATGGTATAAAAGAGTCCAGGTTATTTTTCTACGTTTAGGTTATTGCACCCTGACTAAAGAATAGTATGGAGTATACAAAAAAATTTGAAGGGATCATTAGGTCCCTCCAAGCGCATAAAAAACCAGTAAGAATATCATAGTCGGTCTAGTAAACTATACGCTACCTTATACCATGGGTGTAGATACCCCTTCTGTTAATAAACAGAGGCAAGGCTGATTTCACCGAGATCTATATGATAAAGTGGACATACAGACGTACGAATATTTAGGCAGATGGAAAGAAAGACGGACATCTAGGTCTGGACGAGTGTCTAAATCTATGTACGTACACAGTAGGCCGGGTCGATTTGTGGGGAGGCAAAAAATCGCCCATTGCTCAGCGAAAATCGTATTCTAGGGATCAAAATAAGAAACTTTGCCGAAGGAACCATACCTCTAAAACGAATTCTGATGTCCCAACTTTTGACCTGTCTGTCTGTCTGTCTCACTTTGACCCATTTAGAGTGCCCTAATCGAGTCCAAATGTATGAATGACCCCCCTAACTTTGGAGGGCCGACTCACCCATGCCAGTGGCATACCCCCTGGAACTCCCCTGTGGGGTTCCCCATATAAACATTTCAAAAAATCGCCAGTTTTGGCACTTTACATGAAAAAATCAGCGAAATGCCTATGTTTTTTTCTTTTTATTTTTTTCTTTAGAAATTTATTTAGTCAGAACATATGTAAATGAAAAAATGAATTTAACTTAGTAATAGAAAAGAAATTAAAAAAATTTATTAGAAATTAGCGTTTTTTACAACCCTTTTAAAACCAAGGCATCACTGTGATGCCTTTGCATGTCGTAAACTTAGTTGTGTGGATTTTTTATTCAACCCATTTTAAAAAATGAATGTATCACTGTGACACAATTGCAGGTCGTAAAATTGCTTGTGTGGGTTTTTAAGCCACCACAAGACACAGCAGGTAGAATCGAAATTAACATTTCATTCTTATTACCTCGTCTCGTAGACCATATATAACGCAACAGTTTTTGTGAATGCATTAAGTCGTTGTGAAGAACTCAAAGTGTGAAGTGCTAATTGCAGATAAAAAAATATTTAAAAAAAAATAATAAGTGAAGTGACCATTCCAAATCAAAAAGTTTACAATGAATCCACCATCCTCTACACCGCAAGATGAAGCAACAACAACTATCGAAAACCCAATGAGTCATATACCCAAGCATGATGTTACTGTTTTTGGTGTGTCTACTGATTTGGATATCTTGAGATATTATTTTTACTTAAGCGAACGTGCTAAAACAGAACAAAAAAAGTTTTCCTATAAATCATTCACTATTCAAGTACAAGATATGTTGATTGGAATTTGGGAAAAACTTGGTATGAAAATAATGCTGAAAAAAAGTGTATGTAATAAATTGAATAGATTGCTTGACAAATATCAAGACCAAATCAAGAGAAGAAACAAAACCCAACAATTTACAGAGTATGTAAAATCTCTGGAAACAATTTTTTACATTGGAACATGTAAATGCGATTTGAAGGCAGCTCCATGTGCATGCGGCTTGGTTCCCGAACGCCTCACAGAGTTTATGCACGATCAACACAATCAGAGAAGACTAACAATGGATGCATTTGTGATGGAAATTGAAGAGCAAGGAGCAACGTGTATGTCATCAATGCCAACATACCAAGATCCCGATGATTCAACATACGCACATAGTTCACAATACACAGAGAGATACGATTGTTTTAACTTTGCCTTGGTATGTGAGAGATTTGGTGTGCCTGATAGAGTAGCATCAGCATTGGGAACCGCTCTTTTTCAAGATTTTAAAATTAAAGATAAGCATGGGAAACCTCTCATCATGGATAAATCGAAAGTTCGCAGAGAAAAAGAGAAATGCAGACAAGAAGTGCTTCGCAAACGGTTAGATGATACCAATTTGTTAGCGTTTTCATTCGATGACAGAAAAGATGATACTTTAACGATAGACAAAATTTATGAGAAGTATCATACTAGGATGGTAAAAGAACCTCATCTTGTTATTTTGAGAGAACCCAATTCTGAATTGATTGGTTACGTAAGACTGGAACATGAAACCGCTGAATACAAAACAACCAAATTAAATGATTTTTTCAACGATAAAAATATATCACTGGATGCATAAATTGGAATATGCACTGACGGTGAGCCAACAAACAATGGCCCACACGGTGGAATTATACGACGATTCGAATTGCTGTTAAAAAGACCATTAAATTGGTTCGTTTGCCTTCTACACTTCAACGAACTTCCGTTTCGGCATTTGTTTGAAGCTTTGGATAAATCAACCAGCACTGGATCGAGATCGGCAACCGGAAAACTGAGCCGTTAAATCGAAACTTGTGAAACTCTTCCGGTAAGTTATTGCTATCACTCATTTATTATAATTGTCAACCATTATTTATTTTATTACTATATATTTTCAGGTGGTGGACGGCTTCCAGAAAATTGAGTTGCAAAATATGCCCCCTGCTCCAGAAGAAATTGAATTTTCCACCGATTCGAAGTACTTATACGACATGGCCCATGCAATTTCTAGCGGCGTGGTTTCGGTGGATCTGGCTAACATCAAACCAGGGAAAATTGTACATTCTCGGTGGCTCACCAAGGCCGCTAGATTATTACGATTATATGTGACAACGGAAAATCCAGATGCAAATTTAAGAATTCTGGTTGAATTCATAATTAACTGTTATGTTGCCAATGTACTTCAATATCAAGTATTACAGCTCTGTCGTGTACGGCAGTGCATTATTTTTCAAGTTCAATTGTTGGTCACGATTTCTAGAACCTCGTTTACGCAAAATTGTCAATCAAGTAATTAAAGATAATTCATATTATGCGCATTCGGAAAATATCTTGTTATCAATGTTGTTTGATGACAGCAAAGAAAAGCGCGACTGTGCTATTAGAGAGCCGTGCGAAATTGCCCAGACTTGAAAGTAAAAAAGACTTCAAACAATAATTTTTTTTAGTTTCTTTTCTATAACTAACTTTAATTAATTTTTTCATTTACGTATGTTCCGACTAAATAAATTTCTTAAGAGAAAAAATAGATATTATTATAAATAAATAATTAATATTATTATAAATAAATAAATAAAAATAAAGAAAAAAAACCATAGGCATTTCGCTGATTTTTTCATGTAAAGTGCCAAAAATGGTGATTTTTTAAATGTTTATATGGGGAACCCCACAGGGGAGTTCCAGGGGGTATGCCACTGGCATGGGTGAGTCGGCTCTCTAAAGTTAGGGGGGTCAGTCATACATTTGAACTCGATTGGGGCACACTAAATGGGTCAAAGTGAGACAGACAGACAAACAGACAGGTCAAAAGTTGGGACATCAGAATTCGTTTTAGAGGTATGGTTCCTTCGCAAAGTTTCTTATTTTGATCCCTAGAATACGATTTTCACTGAGCAATAGGCGATTTTTAAATCGACCCGCCCTAATACACAGCGTAGTATAGGCTATACAAATGTTGGATGGGATTTTTAGATCCCTACAAGCACAGAAAACTATATAGTTTTTTCTGCATAATTGTCATTAAAGTTAGCTTTATTAATTTATAAATTTTAAGGTATTTATACGAAATTATAAGGACTTATATTATAAGTTGAAGTTTTTCAGATATATTTAATTCAGCTTAAGTCAAAATCATATAAGCTGAAATATTCGTATTTATTCAGCTTTAGTTTACAGATGAGCTTAATTGGTTTAAAAATATTAACTTTTCGTATAAATAACCTTTGTTTGTTTATTTATCTTATAATCTCTTTATTCAGCTAAGCTTAATTTGTCTAAAGGAAAGAATATACAAAGGAAAGAATATACCACTGTTTTACAGCTTTTCAACTAAATTCTAAAAGCTGAGTCAGAATAATAAATTTTTTCCTTTAAAATTAAAAAAAATATATATGTACAAATATTTTTAAAAATGCTTCAATTCAGCATAGCTTTATTTCTTCTAAATCAAAAATTTTCTTCATTCACTCAAAGTTTTTTTGTTTTTGTTATTTGCCTTCAAAATCGTGCAATTCAACTAAGCGGATTTAGCTTGGAATCCCTCTACTAACGAAGAATTTAAAGTTAAAAATATTTATTTTTTGTTTTTTAACTAATTAGCCGACTGTAAGAATAGCTACACTTCAAAATCACTTCACTTGAACACATATTAACGCAACCAGAGAGAGTGTAGAAGAATATACAAGTACAAACAAAACTTAAACATTTCATTTCATACGAAAAGGTAGATGAACAAGCTAACCACGCATACTTTTACATCAAGTGTGTACTTTATAATACTATAAAGAACAAGTGCTTATTTGCCTTCAACATCCGGTAGAGCGTAAAATGAAAGAAAAACATACAGAGTTTCATTTAGTGTGTGTCTCACTGCAAATAGATAGACAAATGGTACACTGTACTCAAAAAGTATTGGGAATTTCAATGTGTTGTATAAGAAAGTTCTAGTCACTGTTTTCATTATATTCTTAACGAATAATATAATTCTTCACCTTTCTCCTTTAAAAAGTAGAGCTCTTTCTACAAGCATTCGCACTGGCTCTTTTTTAATAACTGACAATTTAAAACATTTTATGACTCTATGCTGGTTTTTGTTTTAAAATTACTGAACTATTAAAACTGAATGCTGGTTTCAATTAATAAGTTGAACATTTTTTTTTATAAATTGTTAGTTCAATGACTGACAATAGCAGTAAAAATAGTGAAATATATAATTAATTCAACGACTCGATATTTTAAAATAAATTTAATTGAAATTGTGCTGAAGCTAACTTGATATTATTGGGAAAAATAATTGATGATAGTTTGTTTCAATAGTATGAACAAATTCAGCTGTAGCTGAATAAAAAAATTTAACTTTTTGACTTTTTTACTAGTTTTGACCAATTCAGCTATTGCTGAATTAAAATTAAGCTGACGCTAATTTTGTATTATGTTTATTTGTAGTGTAAGCTGACGATAGTTAGACGGCTGAATTGAACTTTTAAGTCGGAACTTCAATAAGAATATAAAAGAAAGATTTCTAGCAAATTTGATCAATTCAGCAGGATCTGAATAAAAATTTAGCTGAAGTTATATTCTTATTTTGTGAAAAATAATAAAAATATATTTATGTTGAGCAATTTATTGTAAGCAGCTTTCTATTCCATAGTTTATGTGAATTCAGCTAAATTAAAAATTTAGCTTGGAATTTCACCTAGACTTTTTTCAATAGCTTCAATCAATTCAGCTATAGGTGAATTGATTAAAAATACTGACTGTAAATTAGCTTACAATAAATTGCTCAACATAAATATGTTTTAATTTTTCCTTTTTGCGAAACATATTATATATATGCGCCCCTTGTGCAATTTAGACTCAGATTCAATAGTTTCAATCTATTCATCAAAAGCTAAAATAAAATTTTGTGGCTGAACTTTAACAAAACTTTGTAAATCAATTGTCTTTTGAATAGTTTGACGACGTGAAATTCAGTGTAAGCGGATAATAGATAGACCAATAGTTCATTCCGATTCAATCGTTTCATTCCATTCAGCTAATAATAAATTCAATTGAATCACTGAACTTTGCAGACTATGTAAATGAATTGTTTTTTGAATAGTTTGGTCAATACAAGTGTACCTGAACGCAAAGTCAAATTTCTGTGGTTTTCTGGAATAACTGCGTATGCCAATTTTTGTCAGTTTTAAGTTAACGATGCCAAATATATTAATTTTTATCGCTCTTTACATGTGTTAATTTTTTTTTTTTTTATACCCTCCACTCCAGTGTGCAGAGGGTATATATAAGTTTGTCATTCCGTTTGTAATAATTAGAAAAAAAATTCTGGACCCCATAAAATATATATATTTGTGATCCTTATAACAAGCGAAGTTGATATAACGATGTCCGTCTGTCCGTCTGTCCGTCTGTCCGGCTGTCCGTCTGTCCGTCTGTCCGTCTGTCCGTCTGTGGAAATCACGATGACGGCTTCAATCGGATAGCTAGGGTGCTCCTTGGTATAAAAAATGATTCACTAACATCCTGAGAAGTTTGCTATTTAAAATCGTCCAAATCGGTTAATCTGGTCCCGAGAATTGAGCGAAGAATTAAAAAGTCATGAGAAAATATGATTTGAATATGTGTTCTTGTGATAACGCCCTCAATAGGGCAGATAGGGCGCTTGTTTTTAGTGAGAATGATTCACTAACATCTTGAAAAGGTTCCTGTTTTTAAATCATGACAATAGGTTTCATAGGTGCCGAGAAATCACTGAAAAGGTAAAAAAAAATATGACGTTTTCCTATATTGTTTTCTTAATTTTGTATTTTGTCATAGCTGTGCATGTTGTTTTTGTGGTCGTTGTGTTAATAATATAAAAATTCATCAATATCAATATTTTTTGGTGTAATATTTAAGTTAATTAATTAATAAAAGAAACTATATAAAATCAATATCAATATTCTGCGATTTTTATAACATCACAAAATGTTACAAATTGATACATACTACTGTTGCCAATATCAAAATACTATAAATAATATTCATATATTTTGTATATGTATATCCATAATAAGCGCATATTAAAATAAATCGGTATTTTATTTTATTTTTACAAAATTCTGAAATTTTTAGAGTTGCAAAAATAGTATGGTTTTAAGAGTTGTATTTTTAGTACATGTATAAACCCTGCATACTTGCTTTCAAAAGTAGTAGGTAGGTAGGTAAGCCATAAAATATTTATTTACCCTGTAAAAAAAATTGTTGTTTAGAAAAATACTATTTTTTGTCAGATGTTAAAAAAAGATGTTAATTAAAATAAATTTTTAAACTTTGTTATTTAATGTCGGGACGGAGGCAAACGCCATTCCGAAAATTTTGTTTCAACAGTTATCCACATTAAGAATAACCGCGGAGCTCAGCTCAATCAATGTGCAATGATCGAGCCTTGCCCTGGGAAACATGCGTTTATGCTTTTCTTAACACAAACGCCATTCCCAACTACCAAAAATTTTTGACACGAGCTATTCACATTATGAATAGTCGCGGAGCTCAACTCAATCATAGTGCAATGATGAAGCTTCGCCCTGGGAAACATATATTCATGCTTTTCTTAGCACAAACCGAACTTCTTATGGCACATTAAAAATAAACTAATTGAGAAGTACAATTCATCATTACGCTGTATTATAATACTATTTTCTTATTTTACTAGTAGCTAGTAGACAAACTGATCGTATCATTGTGAACGAAATAGAATTGAAATTGTATGCAGATTTGTTTTACTTAGTCCGAGTTCACACAAGGCAACTTTTGTTGCGCAATTCTTGAGTTTGTAGATGTTTGCGGTGAGGGGAATAAAAAGGGAAAAATAATTGCCGGTTCTCGGATATTTCAAGCAATTCTCTCATTCGCTTTTTTTTTGTTGAATATTTGACATTTCTTTTCATTCGGTGTTTCGCTTCTTGGTGTGAAGAATTCGTAATTATTGTTTACTTTATTAAAATAGCCTTTAAATGGAATCGGGACTTAATTTTTTTCTTTTGAATTCATTTTTCAACAAAACCAATTAAATTAATTTATGTATGTATGTATTTAATTTTATTATTGTTCTTTACGACTAGAGCACAAATGTCAAATTATAAGAAAATAAAAACACAACAAAACAGTAAAATTGCCGAAGAAATTGTCGTGTGTGGACATAAAAGCAATTTCAAAAGAGAATTGCCAAAAAGTTGCGCAATAAACATTGCCTTGTGTGACCCCCGACTTAAAAAACCTGTTTCTACAGATAGTGAATAAAATCCCAGTAAGCATTTTATGCAATAAATGATCATGTAGAGTCTTTTTGACTCATATGTGCTATTAAAACAGTTATAAATGCGCCCTTTTGCTGATCACAAAATATTCTTTTGTTGGGATTAAATATTACCTTACCCGCGAATCTTCTTGAGAGTCCTTTTTATCCGCTTTTCTAATCAGTTTCGACTCATTTTTGAGTCTTATTTAATGTAATTTTTCTATAAATCACTTTCTAAGAGAAAGCAAAAATCATTATCTAGTCTTTTTCTAATAGCGCATGTGATTAAGCAGTTTTTAATTATCAAAAGTGCTCGAAGAAAACACAGTAAGGTATTTTTTGTTAAAACAATCTTCGAAATGATGACTGGGATATCGTATATTTTTGTTAACACACAAACATATGCATAGCAGCACGAGTAAACCGAACTCAAATTGGCTTCTTATATGTATACAGCCGAACAAAAATGAAAATACTCACCAAAGAGTAAAGTAAGCAACAATTTCATTCAGTCTTATGGAAGCTTTTGAACAAAGCAAGTCTATGTCGCGTTGTCTTGTGAATTTTTACATTGTTTTTTAATAGGTACTAGTGATGCCAGGAGATTTTTTCAGAAATCTCTACGCTTATGAAAAAAATTCCCTTTTTTCCCTACACTACTTTTTTAAAAATTTATTTTTAATTTGTACAATTTCAATTATGTAAAAATAAAAAATAAGATAAAAATATCATGAGAATTACATAAGAATAATATAAAAAACATACAGATATTATAAAAAAAATATTTTTGCAATTCTGTTTAATTCATCTTTTTGATATGGTTAGATGTGCATTTAAAATTTACACAATTAAAGGTGTGTTTACACTATGTGTATTTTCCATATGTAAATTCAGTTTTACGATCCATACGTAATTCGGCGTGTGTGTCAAAATTGGCGTTTTACATACAATTCATCATTTTGCGATCAAACGTACATATGTATTTCCGTATGACATAACCTCTAAATGTAAACAACAGCTGATTTAATTTGTGAATTTACAAAAAGTTATTGTTAAAAATAAAGTAATATATTTTTTATATTTTTTAATTGTTAATTAATATTAAACAATTTATTTTTCTTTCAATATTTATCTTTATAATTTACTCTGTTTTTCTTTCGCCACAAGCAGTATTGTATTTTAATATGGTTGTCATGCCAAAATAGAACCTGCTCTAATTGAAAAATTTACATATGTTTTGCCAAATGTGTTGTACATAAACAGTTTTTGAAAGGGTTCACACTATGTGTACAAATTGCATGTGCTAAAACAATAAGAAAAACACAAGCAAAACACATAGTGTGAACGCAGCTTAATTAAAATGGCTTGCAAATGAGATGTTACAACTCAAACAGAATATTTGTTCTTGGTTTTCAGTGTTGCCGTTTTAGCTTTTTAGTTGCTAGATTTAGCAACTTTTTTTGTCGTTTAGCATCCAAAATTTATCAAAAGATGCTAGATGCTAACTTAGAATCTTTTATTAATAAAATGTTGCTTTTAGCATCTTTTAATGGTATTGATATGTTTTTATTTCTCAAAGTGTAGTACAGTAATTTTGTGTACTACTCCTTTTACCACTCTGCTCGTTTCTTTCAACAAATATAACAAAACATTTTGAAATAGAAGAATGTAAACACCAACAACAGTTTTTAATGAATTTGAAAGTCGATTGCCAAAAAATATTATTGTATTAAAAAATGCCAAAATTTTCAATACAAAACACATTAAAACGGGTAAAAGAACAGATAACCAATATATTAGAAGAGTTTAAATTTATATCATCTGAAACAGAAAAAATTCAAATCCAATGGAGTTATATCACAGAACAAAACTGGGATACAACACTGAATACAACCTCTTTATGGATTGAAAAATTCTATTGGCGAAAATCCATTTTAGGAATCAATATTTGTGTTGTCTATATTAGTTTTGTCTTTCTCAAAAGCCGAAGTTGAACGTTTGTTTAGCTTAATAGCTTTAATTAAAATCAAACTTCGAACAGAATAAAATCCGAGTTGTTATGTTCTGTAATACGTATAAAAGAAGGATTGAAATTGAAAAATTGGTGCTGTCACACTTACAATATACCGAGCGATGTCGTTGATAAGAGTCGATCGTCAGAAATATATCAGAGCCAAGAAGAACTTGAAGATGAAGACATCACAGAAATGTTAGATTCCATAAACCAATTATTCTAATATAATCGTATCTTTTGATAATGTAATTTCTGTTATATTTTAAATAAAAAAAAAATCCTCTAAAATATTTAATTTAAGTTTAAAATAAACTCAATTTGATGTTAATAAAAATTTCAGATGAAATCCAAAATAATTTTAATTAAAAATTAAAAAATATAAATCGAAACATATGTTTTATATTAATTTTTCGATTTAAAAACCAAAGAATTTATTAATAAGTATATAATTTCTCAGTATAAAGGTAATGAAATTTGAAAAAAGAATTTAGCATCCAGTACGTTTAAGCATCTTTTTTTTGCAATTTAGCATCTTTACAATTTCAAATTATGTTGGGTTTAAAAGATTTTTTATAACAGTGGTTATAAGCATGTATACTTAGATCTGATTTATCGCATTTTAATATATTTTCAAAAGCCTTGCATTTGCATTTATAGTCGTCACCTTTGACCTGCTCCAGCCATCCATTAGCTTCTCGTCTCTCAACTAACTGAAGCAAAATCTTTATGTTCTGTATTTCTTTGATGTGTTTTCAGCATCATCGAAAAACGAATTGGACATTTTTCTAAAATTAATTATGTTTCTAAATTAATTATGCTCAAATTTATAATATTTTAATGTTATGCACAAAACAGTGTTTTATACTTGTCATTGTTATTAAAGAATCCACATATTTACTTCCTTCATATTATGGAGTTATTACCAGACTTAAAAAGACTTTAAAGTTTAAAATTGAAAAAAATTATGCGATATTTAACAAATACATTCAAAATAGTTTTGACTGAAATTTTTGGCAGTTTTAGTTTTGCCTTGTATCAGTAAAATGTTCAGATATTAACTAAAAAAAAACAGTTTGTTAAATATTTTCATCTTAATTATCTTAATTAATTTAAAGACACAAAAATAGATTTAATACAATAAAAAGAAGTAAGAGTTGAAAGTTGATCTATGCGGACTCACAAATGTGCCCTATACTAATAGGTCTGGAAAATTGAAAAGGATTGTAAAAAATAAAATGCACCTTTATATTAAAAAATTTAAATTAAAAAGAAAATTACAAAATAAACCATTTACCTGGTTAAACTTAATATTGTTTGTAATTATCTGGATCAGGTTAGTATTTAAAATGGGATAAATCGGGAGTCATTCTGCCAATTTATGACCTAAAATATGTAGACACCTCTATAAAATGCTGAAAATTCAGAGCATTTGTTGTAATAATTCAGTAATAGGTTTATCAAAGTGTTTACATATTCAAATATTTTTTATACATTTGTTACAAATAGTGCAAGAAGTCCAGATATTAATGTAAACGTAAAACCCAGGTGGAGGGTATCAAAGATTCGGCATAGCCGAATTTAACACTCTTACTTGTTTTTTTTAATATTGACCATTTCTGAGTTTTTTTTCTTTAAATAACGACGTAACTTAAATGTTTATTTAATTAATTTGCAGCACTATCGACGTATGCCAACCTACGTTTGATCGCTGACAAATTATTTTCTCAGAAAACGACACATAGCGACATACGTTGTTATTAATGAAAAAAAAACGCAAAATAATTTTGGATTATTTTTAAGTTTATAAAAACTTGTGTGTTTATTTCTGTTACTTTTTGTCTCTATTATTCTTGATACGTTGTTATATTCTCATCGTAAGTCCCGTTAACGTTCTGTTGACGAACAAAAAAAAATTCAGTTTTCAAGCAACAACAACTTATATCTATATGGGTGGTTGCATTGGTAGTTTTCTTTTTCAAAGAAAACGACGTTTGTCGACATAAGTTGTTTTATCTGCCCACACTTTAAGTTCTATTTATATATTGTTTTTTTCGTCTTTCCTTAGGATCTATTCCTCTGAAGATTTTTGACTCAAAATTTTATAAGTATTTATTGCCCATATCTACAAGACTGTTAAATAAAAAGCTCTAAAATCTTTGCATCGAGCCCATAGTTCCAAATATAACGGTTTTTGGCTCCCCTGAACATTTTGATTTTATGACATACGCGGTTATTCTAGAAAACCACAGATTTATTTTTTTTTTATTTTTTTTTTAAATAATAAAAAAATGTTTATGTTAACAATCCATTATATGCAGCTTCAGACATAATTCAGCTGAAGCTGAATTTTGAAAATAGATAGTTGTTCAATGTTCCGACCAATTCAGCTGTAGCTGAATTAAAAATTAGCTGAAGCTACCACTGTATTTTGGAAAAAAAAATAAAATGTAAATGTATGTTTATTTTGAGTTATTTATTGTAAGTTGCCAATAGATAGTTTCAGAATCAATAATTTCAATCAACTCAGCCGTAGTTGAATTAAATTTTTAATTCTTAATTACAATTAGACTTTTTTAAGAATATAGTTCTTATTAAATTTGACAAATTCAGCTGCAGCGGAATTAAAATTAAGCATAAGCTTATTGTGTATTTTGGAAAAATAATAAAATACTAAATTTATTTTGAAGAATTTAATGTAAGCCTAAGATAAATAGATAGTTTCGATATTCTCGGCTGTAGCTGAATTTAAAATATATATAAATCAACAATTATTGCAGGAGCTTCAGATAAAACTTAAGTCTTTAAGAGGTTTAGATAAAATGTAAGCCTTTCAAAAAGTAATTGAACCATCTTCTATACATAATAAATACAAATTCCAAAATTTTCAGATTTTTTTTTAAAACTATTTAAGCAAGGTGTACATATTTTATTGTTGTAAAGCATATCATATATTAATACTTAAACAAGAATATGCATGCTTTTTTTTTTGTTGAATAACAAGAATATGGAAATTGCTTGAAGGATGATGATGATAATGCCATCTATAGTGTGTTTATGCAATGCAAGATCTTCTTTACATTTATGTAATAATGCCATCTACTGATTATGTCCCAGGAGACACAATATACGAATAGTATTAGCATAAGGTAAGTCTCTTTATGTTACCGTAACCTAAAGGCTATTGTTATTTATTCATAGAATATCACAGATGGGAGGTATGGAAAAAAAATGCGTGCTTTTAAATAAGGTTTTCACTTGCAAGGTAATAAGTTTGCTTAATTGTGCATTAGCAAAATGACTTTATAACAAAATTGTTGTCAAATGCATTAATAATGCTAGGATTTATTTGAGTTTGAATGGGCAGATTTTTAAGAACTGCTTGTCTAAGAACTTTTTTTTTAATTTTTAATGTTACTGAGAAATACCGTCTCTGCTTTTATACTAAAATGTTGCACTATGGGTCACAATTGTAACTTAATTATATTACTATCATTTAAGCTCCATTTTGTGTAACATGGTCAATTTCACTTGCATGTTTCACCAAGGTCTAACAATTTCCAAAGCATTTGCAATGCGTTTCGGTTGCCTTTTTAAAAAATATTCTTTGCTGCTTCTGGTTAAAGCATTTTCATAGATGCGATAACTGAATTCTTTGGCCCACATTGATGTCATAGAAATACTATGATTCGCCTTCTATTTGTATATATGTATGTATTTAAGTATGCTTTTGCCTTTGTGTGTGTAAAGATGTAAAAATGTATTAAGATTTTTACTTAATTTGCCATTACTTTGGTCTCCTTTTGTCTACACTGTTTTATCATCATCTTCCTTTTCGAAAAATAAACAATTTTGTTGTTGCTGTTGTTGTACTATTTTTATGTTGAATTCTATGTTGTTCTATACGTTTTTTTTTTTTTTTTTTGTTCTTCATCTTTACATTCGAAGCTTAAGGCTTTTGTCATTTTGTTTATAATACCTTTGGTCTTACTTTTCCTTTGCTACATTGTCTAAATGTGTCTTGTGATATCTTTGATGTTATAAGAATCAAAAAGAAAGCATTTTTTACCGTATAACAGAATATTATATATCTAGTTCAGCATTTTGCATATAAACTATGATAGTTAGTACCTTTGGGACTTTTTCTCTTCATAATTTTTATTTTTTTTTTTTTATTAAAAGATGTATAAAAAAAAATTGAAAAAAAAAATTAATTTATGCCAAAACATGTTTATGAATATTTTAATATTTTTAGGACAATTTAATGGAATCAGATTATAAGAAGGTTTTTTATCTAATATTTTTAAGACTTATATTTCATTATTAAGCATTAGGCAGCATCTTAAAAATTTTTTAATATATTTTTTTTATATTTTCGATAGCTGTGATTCAAAATCAATTAGCCGCATATGGGTTATAAAAACTGAAACAAGATAAAATACCAATTAGGCTTCTTCTTCTTCTTTATTTGCAAATCTGTTAACCGAATGTAGGCGCTAAAACAAATACAATTTTAACAAAGTATACACCAATAAAAAAAATTAATCGAATCATTTTTCTTAAATTCTAAATAGTGGTATCAACGAGTTTAATAGAAAAACTCGTTTTCGGTAATTTTTATTTAAAAATATCTTAAAATCCAAATCTGGCCTTGGCAAATAATGGGTTAACGTTCTCGGATTTATCCCAAATTTTCGGAACGCAACTTGTACACATTTGGTTATTATATTTTAAGCGCAGCATCTAAAAATTGGACAGTACTTACCAAATATTTGATTTTTTTGCATAAATTGTCTTTTATTAGCTTGAGGTCATATGTGACCCTAATTCCAAAAGGGTTAACGGAGTCATATTATTTTTTTCCGAAACCCTAGGCTATTAAGATAAAATATAACATTTAAAAGTAGAAAAGTGATGAATTTTTGATACAAAGTATTTAGAAAGAGTACATTTACAGAATATTTCACAAAAATCCAAGTTTTCTCGAAATCCGCAAAAATAAAATCCTTGTCAAAAAAATTCTGGCAGAGGGATTTACTTAAAAATTCACAAAGTTAATCTGCAACATGTATTTAATAAAACCTTAAAGTAATATATTAATTTTTCTAAATTTTGTTTAAGAAAATTTTTTCAAACTTGAAAACGGAGTTTTAAAAATTTTATCAAAAAATTTCCAATTTTCGGTCTCAATGCGCAATAGGTTAACAACGTGGTAATAAAACAATACTTCATATCTGAGTACTTATAAGTATAGAGACCAAAAAAGAATGATGGCTTTAATCAATTTCTCAAATTTGAAAAAAATGCCATCAAATTTCATGACCTAGTTTCTTTTGGCACAAAAGTGGTCTGGGGCATTTGCTATTTCTTGGCGAGGTTTCATACGATTTTGAAGTTTTATAGCCGTTTGAAAGGACAATTTAATACTGATCCCGAATTATGTCGGAAAAATTAAATTATAGAACGAAATTTTCGTAAAATCTGAAAAAAAGTCATATTTTCCCCATATAAACACACTTGAAATTTTCAATCGCTTTGCGCCACGACTAAACGTTTTTTGATTGGCCCAAAACTTTGTATTTCTCTGTTTTTTTGCTATTCGCATATTTCTAGGGGGTGAGACCGACAGTTTGAACACTTTTTTTTCCCTCCATATAACGAAGGGCCACCCTAGCCTGTCTTGTTGACAATATCGAAGGCTTTCTCATAGTCAATAAGGCAGAGGGAGACATGTTTCAGGACATCACGATAGTTTTGAGTAAGTACCTGAATACCAAGTAGCGCTTCTCGAGTACCCATTCCTTCCCTGAAGCCAACTTACGATTCTTCGATAGCTACTTCACATTTGGCAGAAATTCCTTAGTGAATTATTCTGAGAAATATTTTTAGCAAATGAGACATTACGCTAATCAGTCTATATTCATTGCCATTTTTTGCGTTCTTTTTCTTCTGTAATAAATCCTGATTTAAGCCAGTCGCTTGGATATAGGCCTGTGTCATACATGTAGTTAAAAAGTGTCACAAGTAGAAGCGTATTATCACCATCTCTAAATTTCAAGACTTCGGAGGAGACTTTATCTTGACCTGTTGCCTTTTTTTCCTTTAGCGAGTTGTTGGCGTATTCCACTTCACATTTAATGATTGGTGTTCTGGGTTACAGTCAAAAATCGACCTTTCGTCATTAATAAATACATAGTTTCATCTCGAATACTGCCTCATTATTGCCATCAAACAGAATTGCTGCAAATATATTCCGGTGGCTTCCTTTACTTTTTGTTCAAAATAAAATCGTAAGTTTTGCAGTATCTCGATTTCCTGGCATTGACGTAAATGCAATTTACGCAAAATAAAGAAAAAAAAAATTAAAAATCTGTAAATTTGGTGAACAGCTAAAAAGAAATACCTATCAACTAATATACGTTTGGTCAAAATCGATATAAAATGGTATAACAAAATATCGGTAACAAGAAATCGCATAGCTTATTAATATTATAAATATAGTCGATTTGGTTCCTCACAACGTTTATTCTACTATCCTGTGGCGATTTCCGTGTGTATAATCTTCTAGGGTGTAGGAGAAATAGGGGATTTATTATTTGTATTTTGTATTCTTGGCAGAATTACACCAGACTGTCTCCCCGGAGACACACATTACTCCATCTGACTGACTTTTGCGTTAAAGAGGCCAAGTGCGATTATTATTTCATGTTGTTTCGTCATTTCCAATAATTTCCAAATACTATTGTAAAATTCTTCGTTTTCGTCGGCATGTCCATTAAATGTAGGAGCGTAGTCTTGCAATATATTAATATTAGTTGGCTTTCTCATTATCTATATCATCATTGTTCTATCTGACATTGGAATGTATTCAGCTACACAGCCAGCCTCATGTTTTTTAAGAATAATTGTCACAACTTTTATGTGGATATCATCTCGATTTCCTGAGTGGCACACTCTAGTGTTGTTGGATCTAAATTCACCACTTTCTTACCAATACGTTTCACCTACACCCAGTATGTCTATCTTAAGTCTTCCCATTTCACTTCTGGCGTCTTTCAGCTTTCCAGCTTTGTAGAGATTTCTAACATTTCATGTTGCGGTATTAAATTTATGAATAGTTTTTTATCTCCAGTGATTCTTAGCACCCACGTTTGACCGGGAGCTGAGGGCCGTATGTTAGGTGTTGTATTGTGCGTATTGTATGATTTACTAGGGATGTTACTCTAGTGTTTTCCCATTGCCTTCTGAAGGGTTTATAGTTTTCCTTCTGGGTTTTAGCCGGCTCTTTGGAGTACAGACGCTGTTTCCGTCTGTGAGAACAAACGCTGTTTCTTCCGATAACAATTCCAGTTGCCTTTAGGTTGATTATTTGACCTAGAATAACATCTGGTATCTTTATTTAGATTGCTCAGGTCTTCAGGAGCCTCCACGATGGAGGTGAAAAAAGAACTGAATTAGATTGGTCTTCGGAATCAGAATACTCGTATCCCGAAGTGGCAACCTTACTCCACGATTAAGCTTAGCTGAGTGTAAAGAATTTATAATTTAGCTGAAAGTTTTTTCAAAACAAACCACTATTGAACAATTACGGTTAACAAAATATGTGGTTTAGCTTAGCTTTCTAACTTAGCATTAACCGCCTAAGTCGAATATAATGCTTTCGATAAAAAATAACTTTTTATATAATGGGGATTTCACGTAAATATAAAGTTTTTTAGTCGAAAATCATGTTTTGGAGAAAAATAACTTTATATATAAATATAATGGGGCTTCCTTGCGACCTAGGTCAGAAAGCTTTTATTTATATCATTTTAAAAAATATGTTACAGAAATGGGGACTTCACGTAAATATAAAGTTTTGTTAGTAGAATATGATATCATATATAACTAATATCATTATTAAGTCGACTTAGGCGGTTATCGATTGTGACCATAGATACATATATGACTTGCCTAATTTGAGATGAAATGTCTGAATCACCAAAAATTATGTTCCAAACAAGTTTATATTCCAAATAAATTTATATTCTGCATTAAGTGTAGTAATTCTTATAATTTTTTTATGTTTTGTTTAGCTGAATTCAAAATCCATTAGCTGAGTATAGTATGTAACAACTGAAATAAGATTGAGTACCAACAAGGCTTAGATGAGTCAATAAAAATTACAATTCAGCTTAGCAAAATTGGGTACGAGTAATTTGGCTAAACTGAACGTATATCAGTTTTACTTATGTTAATTGTTTATTTTAACAAAGTTTAATCGTTTAATTACAAGCTGTTCATAAATTTCAAAACAAAATATTTCTCGGTCAGCTGAATTACAAATGCATCAGTTGAATAAAATAATTTGAAACTGAAAAAATTTTATATTCTAAATAATTTGAGCTGAGTTTATATAAGTTTCAATTCAAAATTATAACAATTTTTTTTTAATTTATAAAAAAAAATTTTTTTTGGTGGCTGAATCAAGAAACCAAATTTATTAAATAATTATAAAGCTCAGCTAATGGGAAATAATTATAATTTACCTACGTAGAATTGGTAATAGCCTTCATAAATGACTGTTTCACAGATTTAGTTTTAATGAATTTTAACTGAATTTTAAATTCAGCTCTGAATTTCTGAGAGAATTTATGATATATGATAATTTATTAAAGCAGATTTTTTTACTCCAAGTTGACTTAGTAATTCATTAACTGAACAGATTTACCTTTTTAGATTGTTTTTAAAATTTGCAATTAGGAGAGTATACTTAAAAAAATATTAATTAGCAATTTATAAGAGCTGAGTATTTTACTCAGTCACAATTCAATTGAATGGACACTATTTAAAAGTTCCGCTCACCCAAGTTTTTGTAATTTTTAAAAATGTAAAGTCTTTAAAATTTTTTAGTTAGCTGAATTAGTGCGTGCTTAGCTGAATATACCATTTAAACCTCATATAAGATGAAGTAGAGTTTAAAAAAACTCTAAATTCAGCTAACCAAAAGTAATAAGATTTATTAAAAGCTAGATATTGATCAATTCTGTTCAGCTGAATGTAATTTATATGAAGATTTAATGCTGTTAGTATGATAAATATTTATAAAAAATTTATTATTATTTCTGGTAAACTTATGTAAAAATGAATTTTTATTAGCTGAATTATAGAAGAATTAGCTGAATATACTATGTTGAAATTCAAATAAAATTTAATGCCAATATAGCTCAGCTAATTGAGGTTATCGCTCGGAAAAGCTTAGCTGAATAAGAATAATGCTTTTTTTTTACTAACAAGACCAATATTTTTTTGTTAAACTATTGGAACTAATGTTAATATTTATAAATTTAAATTCAACAAGTTTTTTAATTTATTATAGAAGTATTTACTTTTGTTTCTAATCGAAAACATTTGTTATCTATATTATTAAGTTTGGAATATATTGTTTTAAGTTTATTTATTTTATAATTTATATATTTAAATATATTATTTTATGGCAATTTTAGATTATGATATTTTTATTCTATTTTAGTTTTTATAATTCGTATATTACAATGATTATTTTCAAAGAACAAATGTTGTACAATGTTAAAAATATTTTTTTATAAACAAAATTTGGTCCAGCTTAATTGTGGAATTTCAAGAAAAAAAATTATTTAATTACAATTGAGATAAGCAGAGTGTACAATAAAATTAATTAAACTTATCCAAATGTATGTAATAGTAGAATTAAAAATTATTAAAGAACAATTCAGCTACGCTGAATTCAACATTTAATTTTATTCTGAAAAAAGAAACTGAATAAGCAACTTTTGAAAATCGTTCTGCTTAGTTTTTACAATGTTCAAATTAAATTAAGCTACAGCTAAATTTACTTAAAATGAATTAATTTCTTTAAAGTTGTTATATTATGATGTACATTCTTTATTTTCAACATTCTTAGCTACTTAAGACAACATTTATGCAACACCCGTACCATGTTACTTTCAAAGTTCTCTTTTCATTGTATTATTTTGCTTTCCTTTACTCTTATCATCTCTTAAGTAACACTTCCTGTATGTGATGTTGCATATTAAAAGCCCATATAAAATAAACGTGAAAGATTGAATGCCGCTTAAAACAGTAGGCCTGTTGTCAACCGCCTACTGGGGTTATTATTTATATAAAGCAGAGAAGGCTTTAAAAGTAAAAACCAAAAAAAAAAAAAAAAAAACACAAAAGGATTATTATACGAGTACGCTTCTATATATGTGAGTAAAAAGTGAAAAAAAAATAAATATTTAAATAGTTCCATGTAATATTTATGCTGGTGATATTTTTTTCCTTTAATTTCTGGTGGACATTCAATATTTTGAATGGTTTTTTAAAACCCCTATTTATGGCAACTAAAAAAAATAAAATATCATAAATAAAAAAAGGCAACATAAACTTAACAATATTATTGTTGTTTAAACACCACTTTATAAAAGTACGAAAAAGTGTTTAATGTAAAGAAAACTACAGCTTGACAACAATATGAAAAATTAAAAAAAAATATATATAAAATATATGCATAATACACGCGAATAGCAACATAAAATTATATGTTGCTAAGCGCTGGTTGTATATGAATTCTAGATTTTTATTTATTTTTTTTAAGTGAGTACATACCTCTTTTTTGACACACAATTTTTTTTCGTTTGCTACGTTTTTAAAAGCTGTACATTGAAAAAAGGGTGGCAATGCGCAAACATTTATTCACAAAATCGTAAAGAATTAAGCTTTTTTTTTTTTTTTTTGGCTTAATCTGAAGGCACTACACATGCTGTGTCACGTTTGAGCAAAAAGAATGGAACCGACTATTTAATGTAGTTAAAATACTTAAACATTTAGTTAAATACTTCTTTTGCAAAAAAAAAAACAAAATTAAATTTGGATATATAACGATATAAAGTCGAAAATAATAAGAAATTCAAAAATTTTCAGGCAAAAAATTTTTTAAGAAAAAAAAAAAAAGAGTAAGAGGGTTAAATTGGGCTCTATAAAATCTTTGAAACTCTCCATCTGTGTCTTAAACTCAATATTATGACCATTGTAATAGAGTTCTAATACCATTTATATTTAGCATTAATTGCTTTTCTTTTCAAGTGCAAATTCTAAGAAAATTTATTTTTTCATAATATTATAAATATTGTTGAACCCACGGGTTTTCAATTAATAAATAATTTTATATGAGTATAAAGGTATGCTAATCACTTTTAGCAGATTCACAATTCAACACAAATTTAATAAATATATGTTAATAGCAACTTTAAATACATTTTACTCAAAAAAAAAAAAAAATGTTCCAGATGGTGCAAATCTATTAATATGGTGGACAACTAAAAAGAAAAACCTTTCAAATGTTGTATTTGTTTAAATGGTCAAAATCGGTTGGTAATTTAAGATTTAAATTCGGTCACAAAAAATCACTTTGCATATCAATATTATAGATTTCCTATTTTTTTATAAAGACAATTATGTTTTTTAATAGGGATAGTTAACTGCTATCTCAAAAATTGCATTATTTTTCTATTGCTGAGTCATGCGTAAGCGATATATATATATAAAAACAGATATTCCTCTACGGCGAGAAAAAATTAAAGATTTGATTAATTTTTTTATTAGCGGTATTTTTAAGTTCAATGTATCAATTTAAGCCGTTTTTAAGCCACAAGACATGGACTTATTTACGCGTGCAGTATAACCAAACATAGCCACTGAAGCGATGAAGCAAATGCTACTAACAAAAGGACCACAACAACAATAGTAATTACAGCTACCACACATATATTAAAAGATTTAAAATAACAATGATAACAAGAACAACATAGAAAGAAACATATTTTTTCAAGCCTTTTTTTATATATTAGGTGATATCTAGGGACTTATTGAGCCGATTTTGATGATTCTAAACTGCAACGTCTACAGGATGTCGGTAAATCATTTTCTTTAAAACTAAGGAACTTGCTTGACCTATAGAGGGCGCAATCGTGATTGCCACAGACGGACAGACGGACATCGCTGTAAAAACTTCCCTTACTATAGGAATCATGTAAATATATATATTTTATGGGGTCCAGATTTTGTTTTTAATTATTACGGATGGAATAACAAATTTTTATATTCCCTCTGCACACTGTATACAAAAATATATTTTAGGTGAAATAAATTTTTTGATATGAAAAAAATAAAAAAAAAATAATTTTGAAGTGAAATTAATTTTTTGGCATAAAAAAAAACTTGAGTTGGAAATTCAAGAATTTTTAAATTACAAATTAAATATGTTTCAGAAAAAAAATTTTTAAGGTCAAATATTTTTTAAGTGAAAGCACATTTTTCAGATAAAAATAAATGAAGTGAACTGTTTTTTGAGGTAATTGTAACTTTCACTAATATGACAGCTTTGGTAAACAATATCAGGTCTGTATAATTTTCACCACTATGATTGTGTGCAACACAATAATATTTCCTTTCCATACGCTCGGACTATATTAAGAAGCCAATACGCTCTACTATCATTTTGTTATTAAGGCTGCTTTGGTAAACAATAAGTTTACATTAATATCCGGACTTATTGCACTATTTATAAAAATATTTGAAAAAGTAAACAGCTTGACAAACTTAATACAAAATTATTAAAGCAAATGTACTGAAGTTTTAGCAGTTAGTTAGAGGTGTTTTCACAGTGGTGCCCGATTTACCCAATTTTTTCAGCAGCCTGCTCGCAATAATGACAAACAATATTATTCTAAGGCTACCGAGCCAAATAATTTATTTTGTGAATGAAAATGATTTTAACAGACAGACGGACATTGTTACATTGAATCGAGTTGTTATAAGAGAAACAAGAATATTTATAATTAATGCTTTACAAATGACATGAGGGTATAAACAATTTTGGAGGGAGAAATATTTTGCAAAACCTTTTTAAGGTGTATATAATTTTCACCACTAGCGTTGTCTGTAACAAAATAATATGTCCTTTCTAAGCCCTTCGATATACCAAGGCTTCTTTATAGGCCTATTACACTTTTAGGCATAATATTCCATATGCCGATGGGGGATTCAATGTGCCCTAGTCCAGGATATTCGAAAAGAATATATTTGTTATAACCTGCTATTTGCAGCTAGATATTATACTCCTAGCTATTACCTAAGATTGCAGTGTAGTTGTAGTTAAGGTGCACGTCAAGATCGTAAAGTCCTCCTGATCAGTGCAACGTAATCGTTTCTATTGAGTTATAAATCTTTTGGCTTGTCATTGTCCAAGATATTCCACTCTCTAAGTTTTTCTCTAATGTAGTCTGCAGAAACACCAGAAAATGGTGCATAGTTCGTGCACAGACACTAATGTTAAGGTGAAAATTTAGTTTTAGTTAAATATTTTTTTCGAGCTGAAAAAAAAAAATTTAAGGTGCAACTTATTTGAACTCAACTGAAAAAAAGTGTTCAAACTAATTTTTGAGTTGATTATAATTACCACCATTATGGCCACCATATGCTTAACACTCTTTAAAGGTGAAAAGATCTTTTCAGTTAAAGAATATTTTTGGTTTCTAATCATCGCAAAATAATTTTTCTATTTATCAAAAATTAAATCCTCAGAATAATTTAAGTTTTTAAGAACGAGGTCTTATTGTCTGTCTACTTTAAATAAATAATTAAAGTAAGGAATTTCGATTAAATTTACTCAATATGAAATGAGGCAATTCGCCAACTGATGCAAAAAACTACCCTGTACAATAATTTAAAAAAAAAAATGAAATCCCGTCTTCGAAGTTGCTGAATCCGAATATGAAGTCAGTTTTTTCGGGTCACGTCAAGCTTTTGTTCTCAAGGGGGGGCAGGTCCTCCAAGCGGATGATTAAGTCAATAGGAAGGGTCGGAGAGGGTTAATATGTATATGTGACTGGCCCCTACTACTTTTTCGAGAGGAATATTTTTTTCTTTAGGACGTATTCCCTCCGGACCCGTCTAACTATTTTTATGGTTTTTGTATAACTTTTTATAAAAAATGTTTTACAGGTATTTTAATGCATTTTAGTTGGGTCAAATATCCGCTATTTCATAAAAGATGATACCTTCTAAGAGAAACTGACAGTAAAGGAAGGAAGGAAAAAACATTTTCTATTTGACCAAATTAAAAAAAAAAGTATTTTTCCTATAAAGTTATACAAAAATAATAAAATTTGTAGACGAGCTCCCCTAAGTCGGGTCCAGAGGGGATAAATCACAAAGGAGGACAAGTCATACATATGAACCTTATAAAACTCTCCCTATTGATTTTGACCCATGACCCTAAAAAACTGATTTTGAAAACATTAATAACAGGAATGAAATCCTACTGGATTTTCGGACTGTTGAGCATAGTTAATTATGTGAGTATAATACTTTTTTTTTATATGTCCTTTATTTATTTAAATATCAATAGAAATACATTTCTGAAAACTACAAATACTTAAATAAAGTTCAGAGTGAACATAGGGCATCAACGAATTCTCTCCATCTGATTCTATCTCTGGCAATTGTTTTTGTTTGGTTCCGGGATATACGAGCTAGTAGACATTCTTGTTTAAGGCATCGAACCCAGGTGTTACGGGGTCTACCTTTGCGGCGTTATCTTGAGGGTTCCAATCTAGGGCTATTCTGGCAATTTCTGTTTGTGGTCTTCGCAATATATGACCTATCCACGTCCACTTTCGTGTGCGAATCTCTATATGAACTGGCAAGGAGCTTGCCCTTTGGAGCAGGGCATCGTTTGAAATTCTCTTTGGCCAGTGGATGTGAAAAATTTGTCTCAGACATTTGTTAATAAATGTTTGAATTTTTTTAATGGTATCTTGTGGTAAGCTCTATGTAGTGCAGCCATAAAGCAACACAGACTTTACACTATAGTTAAAAATACGTACTTTTGTTTTACGAGAAATATTATTTCTTCTTCAAATTTTGGTTAAGGAAAAAAAAGCCACTCGTGCTTTATTTATGCGATCGGTTACGTCAGCATTTGACCCACCGTCCTTAGTTATCTTGCTACCAAGGTAGCAGAAAGCATCTACATCTTCAATGGTCTGACCGTTAATAACTAACGGTGTGGCGATATCTGTGCCTATGCGCATGAGCTTTGTTTTGTTTATATTAATACTTAAACCAACTTTTTTAGCGTTTTCGGATAGTCTGGAAAGATTTGCTTCGATATCCGAAAAACGATGTGCCATTAAACATATGTCATCGGCATAGTCTACGTCATATAAAAATTCGTATAAAGTCCATCTGATACCGAAAGGTGCATCTCTGTTGGTTTTTTCCATTACGCAATCAAGAAGTAGCAAAAACAACGTAGGAGAGAGGATGCATCCTTGTCGCACACCAGTGGTGGGAACGAATGGCCGACTCTCATTTCCATTAAAACGTATCCTACATTGTGCATCCCTATATAGTTCACGTATCATGTTAACTATTTTTTCAGGAATTCCTTTGTAGGTTAGCGCCGACCACATGGAGTTTCGGGATATAATATCAAATACCCGTTCGAAGTCAACAAAAAGTAAATAAAGAGGAGTATTATATTCAGCAGATTGTTCGATAATTATGCGCAAAGTATTGATGTGATCAGCACAGGATCGACCTTGTCTAAATCCTGCCTGCTCAGTACGCAAAATCTGATCCACAACAGGAGAAATTCTTTGCAGTATAAGGGTGGCCATAACCTTGCCTATGGCGTTAAGAACAGTTATGCCACGCCAATTTTTACATTGGGTCAAATCTCCTTTCTTGGGTAGTGTGACCACTGTTCCTTCCTTCCATTCATCTGCTATGTGGTTAGATGTCCAGGCTTCATGGATAATAGGGGTAAGAAACTGAGCTAAAGTACCAGCGCCATATTTCAAAAGTTCAGCAGGAATGTTGTCTGGACCTGATGCTTTATTGTTTTTAATTCTATTTAACGCATCTTCAATTTCTTAGCATGACGGTGGACCTGTAGATATGTCCCTCCTGGGATTGCGACGAGTTGTAAAAAATCGATCGTCGTCTTGAGTCTCGCTACTAGTTGATGAAGCTTGCAGTGAAAAGAAATCGCGCCATCGCTCAAGTTGTTGTTCGGGTGCTGTTATTTCAGATACATCGACTGCTTTTACAATCGCGGTGCCTCATATAATATTTCCACTTAGCTCTTTAATAGCTGAATATACACCACGCAAGTTACCTGTATTTGCGGCTTGCTCCGCCTGTTCAGCAATGCCGTTATAATATTTTTCGCGATCAGAACGAACCAAGTTACGAACTCGACGTGCAGACTGCCGATATTGGGATCTGGATTGCTGTTTTTTTGCGTGAGTTTTAGCATTTATGCGATCATTGTGAAGTTTTTTACGGTTTTGTATCTCCATCCAAGATTCAACGCTAATCCACGGCTTAATCTTGCTACTTTTTAATCCAAGCACTGATCTAGCAGTTTCTTTACAAACTGACGATACGTCTGCCCATGTGTTTTGATGTTGGTTCATAAGCAAAGCAGTCCTTAAGTTGTTGTTATATAACTGTGCAATATTACGGTCAAGGAGCCGTGCTGTATTGTATTTATCGGGCCTATCCTTACTTTTGATTGCAGCTGGTCGCAAACGAAGCATAGCTACGAGTAATCGGTGATCATTGTCGATATCCGCTCTTCGTCGGGTCTTTACATCCATTAAGGATCCCAAAAATAGCTTACTCATCAGGACATGATCGATTTGGTTATGTGTACGGCCAGCAGGACAAACCCACGTATACTTGTGTATGTCCTTATGTGGGAACTTTGTACCACCGATAAATAATCGGTTTCGAGCACAAAAGTCAATCAGTCTGTCTCCATTGTTGTTTCTCACCATACCAAGACCATGTATACCCATGACTGACTTTAAGTTATTTTTGTTGTTGCCTACTTTCGCATTAAAGTCTCCGATAAATACCTTTATATCGCCAGAAGGTATCTTGCTGACAACAGCATCTAGTTGATCATAAAAAACATCCTCAACACTATCGTCGTCGGGTTCCGTTGGGGCGTAGCATTGAATGATCGAAAAATCCCGCAATGATAATGCGATCGGAGATAGCATTATGTTCCAACAAAGCGCGACTAGCTTTCGGCGAAAGTAGTATTCCAACTCCATTCTTTCTATGCGTATCGTTACCCGAGTATATGCAATGAAAGCCATTTGGTAAGTAAGTGGAACCATTGCTAAGCCATCGTACCTCGCTAAGTCCTAAGACATCCAAACTATGTTCAGCCATTTCCCTACGAACTTGCTCGAGTATAATACTTACCATATCATTATTCCAAAATCTCACATGAACACAATATGACGTTACCAAATATTTGAGACAAAAATATATGTTTGATATTAATATATTCTCTTCAGACGCTTCTTCATGTGAAAATTATACTAAAATGTTGAGTCTTGTATGAAAATTTTACCGGACTTTTCATAGTTTGAATCATAACTCCTGAACAAACCGTCGGCTTCAGCTCATTTTCAATACCAAGATAATAAGAAATATTTGCATCGAAAGCAAATTACCCTAACCATCTATTGTGCGCGAGATCATGCTGACAAGAGACATACATAATACTGACATACAGACAGATAGACTTCACTTGTTATTTCATAAAATAGTTGGTCACATTATTTATGAATAGCATAATTTTGCCTGTATTTGACAATACATACAACACAGCCCGGGCATATCATTCAGTAACTTTGAATATACGACATGGGAAAGGGTATGTAGCACGAGCAGCAGCTCAGTAATGTGCACAGCAAAGTGGAACTATAGATGGTTTAGTATGCAAAGTAAATTGAGGTTTGTGATGCTGTGGCTGACTGCATGTTCTTGCTTGTGTTGGTGTTGTTGTTATTGTTGCTGGTAGTGGTTGTCGTTGCTGAATTTTCGTCATCAAAAGCTTTTTATAGTTGTATATATTTTTTTTTTTGTATGCAAACGTTCACAGCAGCATCATCAAACAAGCAACAACAAGAGCATACAAAAAAAATTGTATCAAGATTCACAGAGAAAATAAAAACATTATGGATATAAAAAGAATGCCCTCAATTTTAAATTTGCATATGTATGTGTGTATGCGTGTGTGTACACATGCATAGAATAATCATGATAGAGGACTTTATTTGTCAAAGTAAGTCTTTTAAATTGCAAAAAAATATATTTTAACACAAGAAATATATGGGTGGAAAAAATTCCTGAGTATCAATAGATACGAGGAGATATATAACGATTCGTAGGAATATTAAAGCCTGCAAAATTTTCATAAAAAAAAAATTGTATGAAATAACGATTTAAAGGAGATTTTTTTTTATGCAATATTGCATTTAGTTTTTAAAACATTTAAACATATGTATATAGTTTTGTAGAATCTATTTAGCTGTCTTTATTGAGAGTTTGCTAAATAATCCTTTTGGTTAATTATAATGTTAGAAATTGAAGATTTTCTGTTATGTTAAAAATAATTTTAGAGAAATTCAGCCAGCTGAATTAGAAAAATTTTAAAGAAATTTAATTTTTCGATATGAGTCTAATAAATTAGCATAAACTTATATTAGCTGAATAAGTTTTTTAGGGTCTGATTTAATATTATTAAAAAATAAAAAAAAAAATATTTCATATAACTTATCCTTAGAAAGAATTTATTTTTATAGAATCTGCACCAGCTGGCAGAATAAATTTTGTGTTGTATTTTTGTAACATATCTTAATACTACTTGAAGATTATGTCGAGTTTAAACACACGTATTAAAACAATTCAGCTCGACAAAACGTTTTTATTAAACCAATTTTATGTAATGATTAATAATTTTCATAATTTCTAACTAACCCAACTTTAGGTTTAGCTGATTAAGCTATAACAAATAAAATTATATATGAAGTATCGTTATAACATTTATTTGGTTGTATTCAGTTTTTTAATGTTCCTTCCTAATTATCCATTTACATGTAAATATATATAATCAACAAATATATATTTTGGTTAGTATTTTAATACCTTTCACTTATTCAGCTAGCTGAATTAATTTTACTCGAAATTATAACGAGTCAATATTATAATAAGCAATTTAAGTGCTGATTTTTCATTAATTCAGCTAGCTTAACATAAAATACCATTCAGCTGAATTAGATCAAAAAATACAACAATTCAGTTGTATTTAGTTCTTCATGTTCCTAATTATTGAAAAGAAGTTACATCAGCTAAATTTAGAACATAATCTGCAAAAAAATTAATTTTGTTTAGAATTTAAATGCCTTTGACTTATTCTGCTAGCTGAATTAACGTCATTGTTATATTTTGGTGTCATTAATTCAGCTAACTGAAGTTAAAATACCAGGTAAAAAATAAAATCGGTTCTTGATATTTATTTTTTAATATTATTTGATTTATTAAGCTAAAGCTGTCTTTATTTGTTAAGGTTTTTGATATTAAATTTAGTTTATGTGAATTTAAAAGAGTTTAAACACCATTAGCTCTATTAAAGCTTAAAAAAGTAATGAAATATTTAACAGTTTTCATAATTGTTGTTTCATTCAATGACTTTAGCTAATAGGTGTCTTCAGCTGAATTAGCTTTAACAATTAAAATTATATTTTGCAGCCTTCTAATGCAATTCAGCAGATTGACTTTATTTTTCAAAAAGAAATAAGATTTACTAAATTATTATACGAACTGTAAAAAAAATTTTTTAGGGTTACAATTTTAATATTTGTCACTTATTCAGCCAGTTGAACTAGCTTCCTTGATATTTTTAAAAATTTTGCAATACTAATAAGTACGTGTGCCAGACGCCTTACTATTCTAATAAAAATCTTACGTGATTAACAATTTTGATAATTATTGACAAATTCAGCTAGCTTTACTTACAGTTTTCTTTAGCGAAATTAGCTATAACAAATCAAAGTACAATTTCAAGGATTTGAGAGCAATTCAGCTGGCTAAATTTAAGATTTTTTTTATTCTCAACTATCAAAAATTAATTTTGTGGCCCTTTGTTCCCAATAGGAACCACAGGACATAATATATATATATATATATATATATAAAAATCAGGCAATTTAAATTTTTATCAGAGTTCAGAAAAAAACATACACTGAATAAAAAACTCGTACATATATGTAAACAAACATAACTTAGACCAACACACACATATTTTTATTTTCATATCAATTATGTTTGTTTTTAAATTTTCTTCGGTGCCCAACACAACCATGACTGTGTTCGTTTTAATATTTCGTTATTTACAGGAACATTTTTGTATCACGTACTTTTTGTTTCAATCACACATAAAGCACACATTTTTGAGTGTTGCTTTATTTGAAGTTCATGTTCTGGTACGTGTATGAAAAAAAAAAACAGAACATGTACAATAAACAGGTTCGAGTTCAGTTATATTTTAAGTCGTGTTGTGGCTCGTGTAGTAAGAAAAAACAGAACATGTACAATAAACAGGTTCGAGTTCAGTTACATTTTAAGTCGTGTTGTGGCTCGTGTAGTAAGAAAAAACAGAACATGTACAATAAAGAGGTTCGAGTTCAGTTATATTTTAAACACGACTTAAACACGACTTAAAATATAACTGAACTCGAACCTCTTTATTGCACATGTTCTGTTTTTTCTTACTACACGAGCCACAACACGACTTAAAATGTAACTGAACTCGAACCTGTTTATTGTACATGTTCTGTTTTTTTTTCAGTACACCTACCAGAATATGAACTTCAAATAAAGCAACACTCAAAAATGTGTGCTTTATGTGTGATTGAAACAAAAAGTACGTGATACAAAAATGTTCGTGTAAATAACGAAATATTAAAACGAACACAGTCATGGTTGTGTTGGGCACCGAAGAAAATTTAAAAACAAACATAATTGATATGAAAATAAAGATATGTGTTGGCTGCTTTTGAACAGAACATTGTGCGTTTCATGTGTGTATTTTCTGAACCTTGATTTTTATACAAATTGAAATTTTTGACATATTCAGCTAGCTGAATTAGTTCTCCCGTTATATTTTTAAAAGTTGTTTTAACATTATATTATACTAAAGTTGCTTTTAAAGTGTTTTAAACTAATTCAGCTAGATAAATCATTATTCTGTTAAAAATGTAAGATAACAAGATAACAATTTTGATACATTTTTTAATTTTTCTAATAAAATGTATAGCCTTTGTTTTATCGCCATTTAACATTATTTTTCATTTTTTAAAATAAGCTCTGTTAATGCTCTTTGTAGATTAGCTATGATATCTGCGGACAGGATTTCAGGATTGCACAGTGGACCATCTCACGAGCAGTCTGTCAAACATCAATAACTTTTGATTGGATTGGAACTTTGATATGCTGTTTTTTTTTTTTTTTGGTAGGTTGGACTTTGGCCCTTAATTTTTGTGAATATCGACTGATAATAGAAAAAGTTATGGAGGGTATAAAATACATTTTCATTTCTAGTTGAACTTTAGCACAAAAGTGAAGAGTTCAAAGATCAAAAAAGTGTTTTTTTTTTTTATATAATGTCTTAATTGTTCAGTTAATTTTACAACTAATACTTTTTGTAAATTGTGTAAGTCAAATTTTGTCAGAAAATGCCAATATTTGGCCCCCGTAAACTTTCTAGTCCTAATGTTGACTTTTTTTAAAGAACCCGAGTTAAAATAAAATTTATTAAACAGCGAACATAAAAGTTACCTGATATTGGTTCAAGATGGAGAAGTTCCAATGTCTTTTTAAATATATCTATATCAATTTTTATTGTAAATTTATAATATGTATAAATTTTTAAATCGAAAAAAGAAAAAATATTAACTATATAAAAAAGAGTATAACTTATTGCTAGCGTACTGAAAAACTACTTTAAATCAAAAAATTTTAGTAAATATTTCTTCTAAATAGCTTTGATTTTCATCTTCCAGAAGTTTTTTTAGCTTTTTCGTCTAATTCAATAGCGGTAGTTTTCCATTTTCGTCAAATGTTGGACATATATGGATCTGAAGTGTACAACAAAATAATAATAAAGTCTACATTAGTGCTACACCTGGACATTTTTCTTGTTTTGTGCTCGCGAAAGAATCTGTAGTCATTGTTCCTTTTGTCTTGCGCTTCTTCAGATAGATCTCGTATTGGTAGCGTATTGCTTTGAATTATTTGTTCTCCATGGTGCAAAATTGTATCAACTGTTGATGGCATATATATCCAAGAGTATTTTTCGTTATAAAGTATAGCTGTTTTAGGTTTGTTTAAAAAATTAGAGAATTGCTTCTAATGCGCCTTATTAAAATCAAATTTAATCATTGTTAAACTAGTATAGTTCCTTACTAAAGAAATTTTTACGGGTAAATGGTCAGAGCTTAAGTCATATATAACTTCTGCGGGCGAAAATGAGTCCACAGCATTAGTTAGAAACAGATCAAGAGTAGAACCCTGCTTACTAGCGCTTGCAGGCATGGAAGTATGATCGCAAGGATTTATAATATCAATATTATGGGAATGCAACATATTTCCCCAACAATTGGCACTTGAATCTACCAAATTTATTATTATCTATTTAGGAAATATAAAATATCATTTGTACATTTGAAATCATTTAGTATCTGATGATACTTTTGATATGAATAAAGCTGTACGTGCATTTTTTTAATTTTCAAATAAAAACTAAACTTTTTAATTTGCAAATAAAAATTAATTTTCTGATACGCCTTCAGGCCATACTGTTATTTTTATATAAAAATTGTATTAATTACGTTTGAAATGAATTAATTTCCACGAAACGCTTCATCTAAAATAAAACTAACTATTTACCTTTTAAAAACTTGTAATATATTACATTATTCATATACTTCAAATGAACATTTCCGAAAAAGCTTGATCTTCTGATCAAATATGTATAACAAGTATCTTTAGCTAAATTTGCTTTTAATAATTTTTTTGGCCTCAAATTAAATTCACATACATTTAAGGGATTATTTAAACAATTCAGCAAGAAAAATTTTTATTATTTAATTTTTGCGTATGGCGATTATTTTTATTTTTCTTAATGTTCTTCTAAAAACTAAAGAGGTTAATCTATGTTTCTTTTCGCAACAAAACTACAAAGCTGAACTACACATAATATTAAATGACATGTACTTTAGTTTTGCTTCTAACATTTAAGTGTACGTTCATACGTGCCTGTTGATTTTATTCATTCGCTTATAGTTTCGCATGTCAAAAACAACTGTAATCAAGATGACAACTGCTAACGCTTCGCTGATCAAAATGTCTCGCAAATACTATGTATGTGAAGGGAAAAAATATGAAAACGTTAAGAAAACTAACTTAATTTGTGACATTGCGATTTTGCGAGTCAGTTTGTTGACTGGAACAAGAAAATAAAACTTATTATGTATTTATAATGACAGCAAAGGGTTTAATATTACAATTTCAATAAATATGTTAGTGGGTTATTGTAATAAATTCCTCGGTTGGATGCCAGCTTAGCTAAAAATGTTTCAATTGAGTGAAAATTAAAAAAAAAAAAAAAACAATGTAAAAATGTTAGTCATGCAATTAAAAAAAAAAACGGAAAAATTTAATCAGCTGGGCTTTATATCTTTTTTCTTTTTTTTTAAAGGTAATTTATTTAACTATAATATGCTGAAAATATACTAATTCAGCCAAGCTAAGTACGTTAATTTAAACAGAAATGAAAAGTTTTAGACCAGCTGAATGGGTGTGAAATAAGCTAAAGTAAATTGGTAATTAAAAAAGTAACTAATCTGGGCTAAATTATTTTTCTTAACTAAATTGGGAAATTTGTTGAACCATTGAGCTTTTGGGTTGATATTCGCCAATTTAAACATAATTTAAAGATTTAAGGAAGTATCGTATAAAACTAACACGTATTTTCTTATTCAGCATAGCTTAATTGGTGCAGGATAAGCTAAAGCGGATTTTTTTATACAAATTAAACCGAAAAATCAATTCAGCTGGGCTGAATATTTTTCTCTTAGCTAAACTGAGGATATTATTGAAGCAAAATGTAAAATATTTAACAATTAAGCCTTTAGGTTGATAAAATTATTAAGATAAGTTAATTCAGCTTAGCTGAATTCGTTAGTTTTAACAGAAATTAAACATTTGAGGAGATATTATATAAAGCGAACATGAAATTTCTGACTCTGCCCAGCGAAAGTAGTGTCAAATTAGTTAAATTGAATTTTTGATTAAAAGAAGGCGAAAAATTTAATTTGGTTAAACAGAACATATTTTTTCTTAACTTAATGCAGGAAATTTTTTCGTAAAATGTATTTTTGAACTATTAAGCTTTAAGTTTACTAATATAAGTAATTTAGTTTAATTTAGCAGAATTGAATACGTTCATTTGAACATATTTTAACAAGTTGAGGAAATATGAGTGAAAAACTTACGCGAAATATCTTATTCCGATTAGCTGTATTAAGGCGGAATAAGCTGAACTGAATTTTTGATAAAAAAAACCGAAGGGGTTAATTCATCTATCCTGTTTATCGTTTGTCATAGCTAAATTGAGGTAACTATAAAAGTTGCAGGTAGCATATTTAACAATAGATAGGATGCTTAAAATAAGTCAATTCAACCTAGCTGAAAATAAAAATTTAAGAAAATATTATAAAAACACAACATAAAGTTTCCCATTCAGTGCAGCGAGAGTGCTGCTGAATAAGTTAAATTGAATTTTTGATTAAGAGAAGGTTAGAAATTTAATTCGGTTTACCAGAACATATTTTGTCTTTACTTTGTGCAGTAATATCAAGAATTTTTTTAATTCAGCTGAGCTGCATATGTCAATTTAAACACACTTTCACCAGGTGAGGAAATATTAGTGAAAACTAAAGTGAAATATCTTATTCATAGTAGCTGAATTAAAGCGAAACTGATTTTTTGATAAAAGAAAAAAAGCCAAGAGATTAATTCTGTTAATTGTTTGTCATAGCTAAATAGAGGAAATTATAAAAGCAGAAGGTAGCATATTTAACAATTTAGCTTTTAGGTTGATAGAATGCTTAGAATGAGTCAATTTAGCTTAGCTGAATACGTTAGTTTTACCAGAAAATAAAAATTGGAGAAAATGTTATAAAAACCCAACATAAAGTTTCTCATTCAGCCCAGCGATATTGGTGTTCAATTAGCTAAAGTTAATTTTTAATTAAAAAGGAGCAAAAATTATTTCGGCTTATCAAGATATATTTTTTCTTGGGTAAATACCGGATATTGTTTGGTGAAGTATTAGGTTGGAATTATTAAGATTTAAGTTTAATAATACGTTGAGCATATTTTAATTCAGCACAGCTAAATATGTTAATTTAAACATACTTTTACAAGTTGAGGAAATATTTTACTAATCTAACATGTACTGGCTTATACAGCATAGCTAAATTAATGCGAAATACCCATTAAAATACCAAAAAAAAATAATTCAGGTAAGCTTAATATCTTTTGTTTCAGCTAAATTCAGGTAACTTTTTTCCAAATAAGTATATTTCCATAAACGAGCTTTTAATTTGATAACCTGCTGAACATATTTCAATTCAGTTTTGCTGAATACGTTAATTTAAAAATAATTTAACAAATTAAGGTAATATTACATAAAACAAATATGAAATTTCTTATTCAGCCCAGCTGAATTTATGTGATATGAGATAAAGTTAATATATTGTATTTATTTATAAAAATATTTGAAGAATTAAAAAAAAAAACTTTTTTCAGCATCGCAAAATACATAAAATAAATTAATAAATAAATAAATTATTAAATAAATAAATTAATAAATATTATAAATAAAAATTCATTTTCTGTTTGTTTGTTTGTTTGACCGCTATACAAATTTTTATTTTTCAACGGATTTCCCTGAAATTTTGTACACACGATCTCTTTACCCCAGGAAAGGTCGCCATATACTTTTTACCGGTCACGCCTACTTTAACGCCCACTTTTTAAGTAAAATTCCTTTTCTGTTTTATTCATATTTGTTCACTATAAAAATTTTTATTTGTTAACGGATTTCTCTCAAATTCGGTACACACGATCCCTGTACTCCAGCTGAGGTAACCGTTTACGTATTATCGGCCACGCCTACTTTTACGCCCACTTTTGGTACACAATTCATTTTCTGCTTTTTGGTATATTTGCTCGCTATACAAATTTTTATTTGTCTACGGATTTCTCTGACATTTGGTGCACACGATCCCTCTACTTCAGCTAAGGTCACCATATACTTCTTACCGGCCACGCCTAATTTTACGCCCATTTTTTATATACAATTAATTTTCTGCTTTTTGGTATATATGTTCGCTATACAAATTTTTATTTGTTAACGGATTTCTTTGAGATTCGGTACACGGAATCCCTGTACTCCATCTAAGGTCACCAAATGCTTCTTATCGTCCACGCCTACTTTAACGTCCACTTTTTATATACAATTCATTTTCTGCTTTTTGGTATATTTGTTCGCTTGACAAATTTTAATTTGTTAACGGATTTCTTTGAGATTCGGTACACACGATCCCAGTACTCCAGCTGAGGTCACCATATGCTTCTTATCGACCACGCCCACTTTTACGCCTATTTTTTATAAAATTAATTTTCTGCTTTTTGGTATATTTGTTCGCTATACAAGCTTTTATTTGTTAACGATTTCCTCTGAAATTTGGTACACACGATCTCTGTACTACAGGGAAAGTCACCATATGCTTTTTATCGGCACGCCTACTTTGCCACCACTTTTTTAATTTTTTATGGGTTTCGCTCGAATTTACTGCACATTATTCTCAAATCCCAGGTAAGGTCGTCATATACTTTTATCGGCCACGCCCACTTTTTTTAGTTTTCTATATACGCTTTTAGCGTTTGTTCATATTTTAGTTTTTAAATGGACTTCCCAAAAATTTTTTACATAAATCTCTTTACTTACTACTCTTGAGTTTACACCATTATGAAATGAAGATTTTAAATCAACCTATTACAAATTTTCCCGTCTTATCTTTTTTACTATATGAGTTGCAACACCCCAAAATTAGTGCAGATTTATTCATAGGTTGACTACCGCTGCAGGATTATTCCGATTATAAATATTTGCATCTCGCCTTTTTAAATACATTGGAAAACAAAATATTACATTTATTTCCATCTTGCCTTTTGGCTACATTGGAAAGCAACCTATTACAAATATTTCCATTTCATCTTTTTCACTACATAAATGAGTTGTAAAGGTGGAAAAATAACTATTAGCAATTGTACCTTGCACATGAAAGCATAGCATATAGGCCGTACTACCTCAAATGCAAAAAGGCTTAAACAAAACAGAACTCTAGAGAACCTGATCAGACCCAAATTCGTATCGAGTCTCAACGAGTTAGACAATCTGAGTCGAGAAATGCTGAAACACCTAAGCAAACCCAATAACGTCTTGAAGCCCAAAGATCCAGACAAGCTTTGTAAGAGAAGCGGAAATGCCTGAACCTACTCCAGTGCTTCTAGAAATCCAGCAGCTCAGCCAAGCTTAGTCGAGGGAATCTGAAACTCCGGAAACAACTCAACAATGTCTTCAGGCCCAACTGATAAGACAAGCTAACTCCAGGGAATGTGAAACTCTTGAAACGACTGTAATATCCCTACCAGAAGACTTTTGTAAGTTGGTTTTTCATTGCAAGAGATGGTACAAAAAGTTGTTCCTAACATAACGTACATAAGAGGACCATCTCTTACGGTAGCAGGTATCAACTTAGAATCTCGCAGTTTTTCTCATAGACAATTATTTGTCGCCTGCTCCAAAGTTGGGAGCCAACACAAGCTTTTCGTTTATGCACCAGAAGGAAAAACCAGAATTGCTGTATATCCTCAAGCTCTAGAATAACTAAAATTCGTAACTTTTAGACATAATACACTCAAAATAATCCATGCTAAGTTGTAGTGGCAAGCATGCGCTCAGCACTTAGCCCCCAATGAGCAAATTCCCCAAAAAATGAACAAATTCCCAAAATTTTTAAATAAAGGTCCCCAAAAGAAATGAACAAAATCTCCATACTGCTCTCAGTAAACGTATTTAAAATCTGTATTCTTTTTAATAGAATAATTTCGATACGCGAAAGCGTTGCGCAGCGCGCGGACGCGACGCGATGCGCTCGCGGAACACAGCTGCGCTCAAATATCGGATGATCTGAAAAATAATATTTGGCAATTAAAATAGGTTGACAACAATTGCGCGGCAGCACTGGTGTGGCCTCCAAACGCGCGGAAGCGACGCGCTCGCGAACACAGCTCAGCTAAAATATTGCATTGATTTGAAAAATATATTTTGGCGATTAAAATAAGTTGACAACTGCGCGGCAGCACGGGTGTAGCTGCCAAGCGCGCGGAATCGGTCGCGACTCGCTCGCGGGACACAGATCAGTGAAAAGTCTTATGATAAATGTTATCTACGTATGTGCAATAATTACTATACATATACCATAAGCAGTTGCTTAAAGCAACATTGCGGCACAATATTAAACGTCGCATTCATTTTCTGTTCCTCTTTGACGTCTCTGCTCAATGACGATCACTTATTGAATAAAGTAATTCAAATTTTAAAAGTTGTGATTCCTTTAATTTGCAAACGATTCCGTTATATTTGATGTTTACAAAATAAATAAAATTCAAAAAAAAAAAAACTTAAGGCGGTTTCGCAGCTTATTTTTGAAGTATTTTTGCTGCAGCGTCTTATAAGAAAAGTTCTAAATTAAAAAATCACAAAATTTTAAATTGAAATAAAACATGAATTTGTTCCCCCAAAAAAACGTGAACATAGGGAATTTTTCACCATGAACAAATTCCCCAATCCCATAAAAATTTTTTGGGAGTAAGTTAATTTTTTTGAGGAATGGTTCATCGGGGACTAAGTACTCAGCGGTTGGTAAGCATAGTGAACCATTTTTCAAGTCAAAGCCCTTTGGATCCCGGGCAAGACCGGGTAAAAGCAGCTCGTTTGGTACTGAAGTTATTCAGTACAGCGGAATTGGATAAATAAAGCTTAAGTGTTAATATTTTGGTATTTAAGAAGTTATATAGTGTAAAGTTAATGATTTTACATTTTCTGTTAAAAATTCCTTCAAAGCAATAATAATTTTGCCATCTTCAATTTAACTTTAACAGACTAAACATTCCCACAAATCATTTCTTTCATATAATATGCTCCGAATATAATTATAAAAGTTTTAAGATCCGCTTAATTTAACTTTAAAAAACAATTTTTAAATAATTATAAAGAAACTAAACACCACTGACCTTCTTCTGCAACTTTGTATCTGTACATTTCATGCGTACGAGAAATTTTCCTTTTTTTCCCATTAACTTCATAAAAATATCAAATTACTTTGACAGTAAACTTTAAGAAAATATAAAAAAAAAACTATTTATTAGGTTAATAAAATGGGCAGTCATGCCGATAAAAATCAAAGACTGTAATACGCATAGATTAGAAAATAATTTTCAACATAAATGGCTTTAAAAGTCGAAAGAGATTGTGCAAACAAAAAGAACAAAAAACAAGTAAGAAAGTTAAAATTAACTGCGAAGGCGACAAAATTTTAGCATATTAATAACGTTCAGGTTTAATAACGTTCAACTGCCTGTCACACTGCATGAGATCTTATTTGGGTTACGGAAAATCAGGTTAATTCAAAGTTGTTATCGGATGTGATTACTAGAGACTAGGTTAGAACTTTAACCAATTAAGGCCATTTTAAGTGACGTCATCTATAAGTACTTAAAACAAATAAAGAGTGTTGAATTTGATTAGATTGAACTTACAAAAGGGTTAGCTGTGATCAGTATACTCTGGCAAAACATCACGAATAGATTCACGCTTAAACAAAGCTACCAAATTATCAAAATATACTTTGGAAATCAGTTATCGATTCTTGCAACTTATAAACGACTTCGTATATTTTATGGCCCAAATAATCGTCCAACCGTTAACTTTAGTTAAATTTCATACCACATACTCTCTAAATGATCCAGTAACACCAACATGTCGACGAAATGTGCGTACTAGGGAGAGAAGAAGATACAAATTTATCGATTCGTCGTCGGTTGCAGTAACTGGGGCTCAGTCCGTCCACTAAGTGGAATTTTTTTTGCATAGTTCTTGGCCTAGATTAGATTAGATGAAGAAGGCTCTACGCACTGCGACCAGTTTGATCTTTTGTGCAGCCCATGGTTGTCTTAAAGATTAAGGCTTATTATAAAGCCAATTACCCTATTTGGCATTAGATTCCATATGTCCCAGGGGGATACAGTGTACCCTTCAAGTGCAACGGGTCTCTTGCCACTTAGTCTTGCACGTTCACAGAGAATGCGTTCCGCTGTTTCCACCTCCTGCTCGCAGAACCTACATCTGTCTATAGCAGATTGTCCTTTCTTTCGTAGATGATATCTAAGATTGCGGTGTCCTGAAAGGACAATGGGCCCCTCGATTGACTAGGCAATCGGCCCTTTCATTCCCCACGTCCTTCGTGTCCCGGTATTCCGGAATAGAGTTAGTTTGTTGCATCTACCTAATTCGTTTACCCTACGATGCATTCCAAGGCCAGTTTAGCCGTCACGTTGTAGGCCATTATTGCCTTTAGTGCAGCCTGACTATCGGATAGTATATAAATAAGTGCCCTTTTTGTCTTTCTTCTGAGACATTAAGTCACGCATTTATAAATAGCGAAGAGCTCCGCTTGGAAAATGGATGGGTCAGGCACGTTTAAAATTGGGAACAAATATGACATTAAGGTCACCGTCCCTCATGCTACCAAAGTCCTGAAGTCATACGGCACTCATGCACGCATCTTCGATGATCGAATTATGCACTGGTGTAATGTTAAGCATGATGCCGATAGCATCGGTTGGACACGTTCTGGTCGCCCCTGTGATACCAATACAAGCAATGCGGTACACCTTGTTCAGGACGGCTTTCGCCTTAGTTTGCTCAACCTTTGGTCACCATGAAAGAGCAGAATAGGTAACTATTGGCTTCACAATAGTTTCAAACGACCAGTAGATCGTGTGGGGCTTTAAACCCCACGTTCTGCCAAATAGCCTTTGACAGGCGTAGAAAGCCCTGTTGGCCTTTTTGGTGATTGGATCCAAGTGGCTATTCCATGTGGGGAATTTATTCAGGATAACCCCAAGATATTTGACTTCGTCCGAGAACCCTATTGTCAAGCCGTTCAGACTTTGTTCAACAATGTTGAGCTTCCTTCGTTTAGTGAAGGGTATCAGTATGGTTTTTGATGGGTTCACAGATAACCCTTTTCGATGATACCGATTAAGGGTATAATTCAGAGCCTGTTGCATACGCTCCGATATTGTACTCTCGTCGAAGCCGGAGACATATATAACAAGATCGTCTGCGTAGCCTAAGGTTTTGAATCCTAGATCTCGGCTTGCATCCCTATAAGTTCCAGCTGATTGATGCATATGAAAAGAGACAGATCCACAACAGATTCTACAGACTCAATTACATCCAGAAAAATGCGCCGGTTGGTACGATTTACGCGCTGGTGGCTCCAGTTATGGTCAATGGAAGTCGTTACCGCACCATGATTAATAATATATTGCTTAAAAATATGGATGACATTGATCCGGATGAGGTGTGTTTTCAACAAAATGGTGCCACGTACCATGTGGCGACTTCAACCAACGACTAAGTGAAATCAAAATTTGGCGATAAATCAATTTCGAGAAATGGACCTGTCAATTGGCCTCCGAGGTCGTGCGAATCCTCTTGATTATTTGCTGTGGGGCTACACGGAGTCACTGGTGTCTGCTGATAAACCAGCAGATATTGACGCCTTACAGGCGTGGCCCAAAACTGGACTTCCAGAATGAGCTTCGTTGATCTTTCGAATACATTTTTTTTTTTTTTTTTTTATAAATTTTTAATTTTTTGTGTTACTTTTTTTTCTGGTTCTATCGGGCTTAAAAAAGCACTCATTTCAACCCAAAATGCTTGGAAATCTATCTTATTTATATATCCAGGATAATTTTTAGTTCAAATCGGGGTAGACAGCTTTAAATGGTAGTACATTAATTTATAAACTGATGATTTGTAAATACATTGTCTACACGTTAGCTTGGCTAGTCGGATTTGACGGGTAAAAAGCAACGTTTTTAGTTCCCAGTCGAAGTGTATTTTATGAAAATAAATGTCAAGTTAAAAACTTTTTTAGTATTAAAGGGAGAAATATTTATACAACATCTTGAAGTTTTAAACAAGTAGTATTTTTAAAGCAATTTCATTTAATCTTGATAAAGTTTGAAAGAAAGCCAATTTTCGGGACATGCTCTTGTCAACTAAATTGAAGCAAAAAAATTCTAGGGACTTTAAATGCATACACTTTTGCCAATAACTCAACGAATGCTGATTTCCAGGTGTTCAATTGTCTCTGGATTATCGGCGTAGACGAGTGACTTCAAGCCACCCCAAAGAAAGAAATTCAATGGTGTTAAATTGCCCGATCTTGGTGGTCAATTAACAGGACCATTACATGAAAATTAAATTAATTAAATTAAATTAATTGTAGCAAGCGCTATGAGGCATGTGGCTCTGTCCTGTTGGAACCACATGTCAACCAGATTTATGCCAGCTTATTGAAAAAATATGTAATCATTTCTCCATACAGTTCACAGTTGACACTAACATTCTTTCCATCATCGTCTTTGAAGACATATGAAGCAATGATTCCACCAACCCCTAAAACGCACCAACAGTACTTTGTGGATGTGTAATGGTGTTAAGACAAAAGCTATACTCCAAGTGTGACAATATTTCTTATTTTCGTACCGATTAAGTCAAAAACGAGCTTCCTCGCATGGTCGTTTGGCTTCAATGCTAGCACAAATTGTATCTTAAATGGGTGAAAACCTCCAAACCTGGACGAAAAGTGGATGAGGGTCTTCGTGAATGATTTTCTGTATAGCGGCTACAGCTTGTTCGGTGTGCACAGTTTGGCGTCTTAAACGTAGTGCCAAAATGGTCCATAGTTCTTCGAATTAGTCGCTCTGATTGACGATTATGACTACCATAAAGTGGACGAAGTACATGATTAGTTCGATAGACAGACAGAAGGACGAACGGACACCGCTAAATCGGCTAAGAGAATGATTCAGAGTCGAGCCGTATAATAAAAGGTCAAATATTTTTGGCAGTTTTAAACATCAGCATAATCTCATTAGTGTAGTGTATGGTATACAAACAATAATGAATGCTAGATAAGCTCAGCTCTCGAAATTCGAGTGCAAATCCTAGGAAATTTTATATTTTCAATTAAATAAATAACTTTATAAGAGCATAAAAGTATGCCAATCAATTTTAGCCAATTCACAATTCAACATTTTTTAAATAAAATTCCTTAATTTTCATTATAAATATTTGTTGAACACACAGTATGTGTTTTACTTAGGTGTTAGTAACAACTTTAAATGAGCTTTACTCCAAAAAAAAATTTCCAGACGCTGCAAATCTGTAAATATGTTGGACAGCTAAATGGAACTACCTTTCAAATAAGGTATGTTTGGTCAAAATCGGATATTAACTACAATTTTTATAGCGGTAACAAGAATTCGCCTTACCTATTAATATTATAGATAACGGTATTACATTTTTAGTTGAATCAAAATCGTTTAGCTAATTGCAAACTTTTTTAAAACTCTATTCTTTAGCGGGTTAATCAAACCAAGCAACCTGAGGGTTAACTGCAGAACTCTGCTGCCAACAGAAAAGTGACAATGATAATACAATCATTTGAGTATAAAGACTTTCTTCTTCCATCTTCTTTATATTTACCCATCTTTGGAATTTTTTTTCCTTCTTTCTGTATTTCATGCTTTAACAGTCAGACAGGGTTAAGGTTAATTTGCCTTACACAGTATAATCAAATTACATATTTAGTCTGCGATGCGCGAAGAATGTTAGCAGGCTGGCAAGCAGTAGGCAAACAACCTCAACACTACACAGCACAGCACAGCACACAGCATATAAGCACGTGAAATACAAAGCACATTTATGTTGCTGTTGTTTTTGTTGTTGGATAGGCTTCATCAGCAGACAGCTTGGCACCACAATAATCCGCTAACACACTGAGTGTCTATACATATATTTTAAATGGTGTGAATGATTTTAGAGAGCGGGGAGAATTTTGAAGCAAAGGCCTGAATAAGTGCATGTAAAATGAAGAGGAAGAAGATGGAAGTGAATACAGAATGTAATAAAGATGATGATGACGATGATTTCTTAAATGTGGTCTGTGCCTTTTTGTTGTTTTCAATTAGCTTACAACCGAATTCAATATGATAATAATCGAAAAAAGGTATTGAGGCAGAAAACTCTTTATTTTGTTTTTAGCTAGCAGTATAAAGAATTCTTTAGATGTTCTAATTTTAGAAAAACAAAACCTTTAGAGGGAGTATTTGGGCGTCAAATTAAATTTGGTTTAATGATCCATCTCAAAATAATAACATAATATTAATAAAAAAGTGTTAGAGGTTTATAGGAATTCTGTGAAGATATAAAGTAGATATATATAGATGATTTAAGTCACAAATAAGTTATACTATATTACAATTTAATTTGTCTATATATTTAAGTGTTTTGCTAAAGAAATTGCATATTCAGCTGATTTTTTGTCAATTCAGCTAAGCTAAATAAACTATTAATATTAGTTTTGGTATGTACAAGCATATTGAGAGAATATAAATTAAATTCAGCTGAGCAGAATTTGTGGAAAATTTTAAAAAGTTTAAACATATTACACTTTTCCATTTTACAAGACTTTTGAAAGACTGTGAACTTAATGCAGCTCAGCTGAATTAGACGTTATTCTTCATTTTAGTTAATTCAGGACATTTTTGTAAATAAAAATGGAATCAGCAAAATCTTAAAGCTAAACAAATTTAAAAGTGTCATATTTAAAATCTTGTATTAAAATAAATATAATGTACTGCTCACTTTATGTAACTTTTTTTAACTTTTTCGTATTTTGCGAGACTTAATATTTATTTATGAAATTTTTCCTTTCTTTCATTCAAGGCAGTTTAGCGGATTCTAAGAAGATGCAATTAAATTCAGCTAGAATAAAATATAAAAAAAAATCATAGAAAATTTTAGTAAAGCTAAACCAATTCTTGTGCGATAAAAACTGAATATTAAGCTTACTTGTTAGATATCATCTAATCTAAATAAACTATAAATTATAATTGTGCCTTTTGCAAGCGTTTTGAAAGACTCTAAACTTAATTCAGCTAGATTAAATAAAAGGTCCTGCTTCATTTTATTTAAATCAAGAACTTTTGCAAAACATACAGAATACACAAACTTTTATAACTGCAATAATTTAAAACTATCTTATTTAAAGTCTTATGTTACAAAAAATGTAAAATACAGCTCACCTTTTTTAATTTTCAGGCGCTTTGCGAGGCTTTATACTTATATAAATAATTTTTGCTTTTATTCACGAGAGTCAAGCAGAAGATATAAACTAAATTCAGCTATAAATTAAATATAAATTAAATTTCGCTAAGCAGAAAACATGAAAATTTAAATAAAGTTCAACTAATTCTTATACTGAATTTTCGGATTACTTTTTGGCTATTCCGCTAAGCTGAGTAAACCATATATTATACCTCTGACTTTTACAAGTATTTTGAGAGACTCTAAACTTAATTCAGCTAAGCTGAATTAAATGCTATGCTTCATTTCAGTTAAATCAGGAAAATGTGTGTATATCTGTATATGTAAAATTCAGCTAACTCTTAAAACTGCAACATTTTAAAACTGTCTTAATTAAAGTCCTTTGTTACAATAAAAATATTTGACAGCTCACATTTAGGACCTTTTTGAATTTTTAGGCCTTTTGCGAGACTTTATATATCTTGAAATTTTTTGCTTTCATTGAAGGCAGTTTAGCGGATTGGTAGAAGAAATAATATAAATTCAGCTAGTTTATATAGCTTTAAAATATATTTTTGTTAGGTTGCAGTGTTTCACAAAAGAAATTATAATATTCAGCTTAGTTTTTTTTGGCAATTCCGCTTAGCTGAATTAACTCTACAGAGTGATTATTGTAGATTTAAAAGCATTTTACAACTCATTAATTTGAATTTCTCCTTAATGTGAGACGCTAAATTTAGCTAATTTTTATAGCTCCAACATTTAAATTGTTTTTATTTAAGTATAGTGTGCTATCCAGCTGACTATTTATCAATTCAACTCAGCTGAATTCAATACAGAGTATGATTTGTGTGCATTTTGGGGCATTTTCCAGTTATTAAGTTAATTTAAGGCAAACGGAATGCAATGCAATTTCTCAATAAAGTAATCATTAAGCATTAAGGTCAGCTAACATTTAAAGCTGAAAAAGTGAAATATTACGTGTTTTATAGAGTTATGAGTCAAGTAATGGATTACACAGCTGATTTTTTGACATCTCAGCACAGCTGAATTTACTAAGAAATATAATTTTTGAGTATATAAGAGCATTTTGAGGTTGTTAATAAAATTAATAAATTATTCAGCAAAATTTTGGTAATTCAGCACAGCTGAATAAACTGCGCAGCAGTTATTTTACAAGAGCTATAATTATCTTCAGCTATTATTTCGATCTATGAAGCTATGTTGAATATGAGTTTGACCGTATTTCATTATGCAGTCGAACTTCCCTATACTGAACTTATATAAAATGAAGCTCTCTCCGTTATGAATTGATTTAAAAACGCAGCTTTTTCGTTCCAATTTTATTGTATATAGATCTCCTTATAATGAATTTCCATATAATGAATTTTTCTTTACAATGAAAAAATTTTTGCAGTTGTGAGATTGCGTTTTTGTCTCCATTATAATAATTATTTCAAACAATTTTGAATTGCGCACACTAATAACACTGTGTACAGAGAAGGAAGTAAAATATAATGAGGGGATCCCTAGAGATAAGAAAAAAAAAAGTTATATCGATAACAATTTTGATAGCTGTTGCCTCTGTTCAGTGAACGAAAATATTGCAGCAAATCCGCAATTGTTTTCAGAAAAAGTTTTTAGCGATTATTAAAGTTAAAGAAGGAGTCACCAAAACAAAAGACATAGCTAAGCAGTTTGGAATTCTTCACAGAATATTATCAAATATTTTAAGAAATAAGGCAGTAATTCTAAAAAGTGTAGACGACGATCAATTAAGCACTAAACGCAGAAGGCAGCAATGCTCAAATGGATAACCGCCAATCGTGGCCGGAAACTTTTTTTATCTGGACCATTTATGACGCAAAAAGTCAAAGCTTTTGCAGATTCATTGGGACACGAAGATTTTAAAGGTAGTACAGGATGGTTAGACAAATATGAAAACAACATGGTAGTGTTGCTAAAACCTTATTTGGGGAAGGTGCTGATGCCCACATAATAGATCGTAACTTGATACCAGAATATTCTCCAAATAAAATCTTTAAAGCCGATGCTTTTCAAAGGTTTACCAAATAAAACAATAACATTAACAAGTAAGAAAATTATAGTCGGTCTAGACCGACTATAGGATACCCTATACCATGCGTTTAGAGACCCTACCCCATAGGCCAAACTAACTGGACATACAAAATAAGCATAAACCAAATTTGAGTGGGATTTTTATAAATTTTTTTGTCTGCAGATATGAAAAAGTTCATATCGGACGCTATATCTATATGGGGACTAGGCCCAAAAATGGACCGATCCTGACCATGTTTGGTAAAAAATTTGAGTAGAAAATTTGAGTAGAATCAGTGTTTTTTGATAGATTTAAGTGAAGATTGGGAAGCAGCTATATATGGGGCCTATGACTAAGAGTTGTCCAATAGGGATCATTTTTGGACTACTGATTAATGGATGTAATAAACAGATACAAACCCAATTTGACTAAGATTTATATGATAATTTGGATCTTATGGCAATTTAAGTCGATTTTTGTATGGGGGCTAGGTCTGAACATGGACCGATTCTCACCAATTTCAATAGCGTTCACCCTATGGCCGATAAAAGCTTATATACCAAATTTCATCAAAATATATTCATATTTGCGACCTGCAGTTTGATTACAATGTTTACATGGACACACAAACGGACGGACGGACGGATGGACATCGATTCGATCGGTATAATAAAAGATGGGTCTAGGTCAAATATTTTTGGTAGTTACAAACAGCAGCACAAGTTAGGTATAATGACTTTGTGCTGCTGTGGTATAGGGTATAAATACCTCTAAGAGTTGAGGGAAAAAAATCTTCAAACTCTCGGTCGCACCCCCTAGAAATATGCGAACAGCAAAACAACTGAGAAATACAAAGTTTTGGACCAATCAAAAAACATTTAGAGGTGGCTCAATGCGATTGAGAATTTCAAGTGTGTTTATATGGGAAAATATGACTTTTTTTCAGATTTTACGAAACTTTCGTTCTACAGTTTAATTTCTCCGACAAATTTTTATATAATTCAGGATCAGTATTAAATTATCTTTCCAAAAAGCTATTAAACTTCAAAATCGTTCTCGAATTTATCCCAAATTTGAGGAACAGAAGTTCTACACACTTGGTTATTATATTTTATGCGTCGCACCTAAAAATTCAACAGCACTTTCAAAATATTTGAATTTTTTTAAGAAATTGTCTTTTATTAGCTTGGGGTCATATGTGGCCCCAATTTCAAAAGGATTAATGGGAGCATAATATTCTAGGCTGCTGACATAAAATATGACATTTAAAAGTAGAAAAGTGATGAATTTTTTATACAAAGTATTTAGAAAGAGTACATTTAGAGAATATTTTACAAAAATTCCATTTTCTTCGAAATCCGCAAAAATAAAATACTTATCAAAAAAGTTCTGGCGCAGGGATTTACTTAAAAATTCGTACAGTTAATCTGTAACATGCAGTCAATAAAACCTTAAAGTGCCGGATGCATTTTTTTAAATTTTGTTTAAGAAAATTTTTTAAAACTTAAAAAAGGAGTGTTCAAAATTTTATCAAAAAAAAATTTCCATTTTTGGTCTTAATGCGCAATAGATTAACAAGGTGTAGTAAAGCAATACTTCACATCTGAGTACTTATAAGCAAAGAGCCCAAAAAAAAAAAATATTATGGCTTTACTCAATTTCTCAAAGTTCAAAAAAAATCCCATCAAATTTCATGACCTAGTGTTTTTTGGCACAAAAGTGGTCTGGGGCATTTGCTATTTCTTGGCGAGTTTCTTTTCGATTTTGATGTTTTATAGCTTTTGGAAAAGATAATTTAATACTGATCCCGAATTATATAACAATTTGTCGGAAGACGTAAACTATAGAACGAAATTTTTGTAAAATCTGAAAAAAAGTCATATTTTCCCCATATAAACACACTTGATATTTTCAATCGCGTTGAGCCACCTGTAAATGTTTTTTGATTGGCCCAAAACTTTGTAGTTCTCAGTTTTTTTGCTATTCGCATATTTCTAGGGGGTGCGACCGAGAGTTTGAACACTTTTTTATTAAGGTCCACCCTAATGAATATATTACGCCCTATTCAAAGAAAATTTTTGGCGTCCAACTTGATGACCTGATGATAATTAGAACTCTAATATTTTTACATGAAATTATAACTAGTCACCTGTATAGTCGATTCACTTTTAGCCCAAACAGGAGATATAATAAAATAATTCAAATAAGACATTATACGCTAATATCAAATTGCCAATTTTACATTACCACAATTCGTCTTTGGAATATTATTGTTCTTAATATTTTCACTTCAAAATTTAATTAATCACTCATTAATTTATTATTATTATATTACTTGTTGTTATTAATTGTTGTGTAATAACTTAATAACTTAATATTTATAACAAATGATAAAAATTATCTTACAGTATTATTGTTATTTTTTCTTTTCTTTTCTTTCCGTTTCTTTATACTTGAAAATAACGTACATTTAACAATGTTTGTACTTCTACTACTTTAAGACTCATGTTTTGCTGTAAATGTTACAAAAAGAAAATAAATATATAAAAATTATTATATTATTCATCGGCTGTTTTATCATCAATTACTATTACTAAAGGTTTCGCAATATTTCTTGATTATTTGCGTTTATAACTCTACTAAGATTAGTTTAGTAAAAACTCTTAAACATTAATTTCATTAATCTTTTCCAAAATTATTCAATTCATCTTTGATTCATTTTTGTATTTGTTTTGTCAATTTAGTTTAGCTGCATTAGTTTGAAATTTAATTCAGCTAAGCTGAATAACAACAAACTTTCGTAAGAGGCTCAAGAACTTTGTTCTTAGCTTAAGCAAAGGACACACAAATAAAAAAAAATAGACAAAGAGAAATGTTTATACCTTATGACATTTGAAGAATGGAAAAGAATTCTTTTTGACATTTGAACACCTAATTGTAGCCAAGCATAATATTTGGCACGAGATGTATATTAACAACAGCAGCAGCAGCAACAACAACAACAACAGAAACTGCTTATACAATAGTAAAGTTGTTGACCCTATTATTTGCACAAAAGCTGTTTAAGAAGTAATATGAATAAAAAAAAACTGAAGCTAAAGCTAAGGACAGCGAATTACGAGGGCAAGAGTGTGCATAAAGATAAGAGTTACTAAATACAAGAGGTAAGAAAAAAAAAGCACTAGTAACAAATAAAGGAAGTGTTTCTTTTATGTTTGTGTTCTGTTTCCTAAAGAAATTTGCAAAAATAAAAAACAAGAAGGGAGAAACCAAACAACCGGTTAAACACTATGGTTAAAAAGTATTTGTTTATTAATCAGATATTTACTTAAGTCTTATTTAGTTAAGAGTAATTAACTAAATTTTATTACACAGTTCATTGTAAGTGCGTGTGGGCAGGGTATACTTGTTTTGCCAATACCAAAAATGCTAGTCCCAAGTTCACCGTTTAGTCCTAGTACCCATATAAAGCGCTTAAATCTGTTTAAAAAAATGGAAGTCAAATACTTTCTAATAAAAATGTTTCTTGTTTCTGGCATTAGTAAGTATTCTCAAACATGGTTTTGTCTCGGTTAACCGATATATAAATTTTTAATATTCGATTAAGCATCGAATCGATTTTCGGATTATCCGAAAATCCTAGTTTTTGCAAACATGTTTTGTCTCGCTTAACCGATTTATAATTGGTCAATTATTGATGAACCTGTTTTCGGTTAATAGAAAACCAAATTTTCTGCAAACCGGTTTTGTCTCGGGTTTTTGACTTATTAAACATCGGATCGGCTGTTTTTTTTTTTTTTTTTAAATACTTTTTCACTTCATTAGTGACCCACAACAGCATCAGATCTTAAATGATTGCTAAAACTAACGTTTGGGGTCGCAACAAATACTTCATCATGCACATAAATGAAGCAGATAAAACGAAAATATAGCACAAAAAAAATAAATTAGTAAAAGGAATATGAGAAAAGGAATACCAAAGAAAAACCGCCTATACAAAAATATCCCCTTAAAATATGTTGCTATAAAAGAATGACTGAGTGAGGAGGCACATAAAGACAATAGAGCAGTTAACTCGAAAATAATGTGGCATGTGTTAGCAATATTTGAAGCTAATATTCACATTTTATGGAAGTGTGTGTTTTTTTTTTTTTTGGCATCTTCCAGCAGATTCAGTGAGCACCCCCAAACTAAGCCTTTGGGCATTATGATTAAAAATCCTGTATTATACAGGAAGTTAAGCATAAAAACAGAAATAGAGATAAGCACAGGACAATAAAGCCAACTTCAAAGCGATTATTATAACAAAAGTTAGTTAAAACAAATGAGGTCTTAATATATTCGGCAGTGACGAAACTGCCTTCAACTCTGCTCAATAATTTTGTTGAATTTGTTATACGACATTTTAAGAAATTAAGACATTTTCTTGACTCCCACTGGATGTGGCAGCAATCGAAAAAATGGTTTCATACAAATCAGTAGATAGCTGATTCCTAAAAAGAATGCACTCGTCACCTGCACAGTTGCCTTTTAGTACAATCGAATTCATCGCTATACGTTAAGGAACAAACACAATAAGAAAGGTAATCGATAAAAGTATTGGCAAGTGCATTCCACACAATTATGATCATATCTCTCTAGGGCATATGTAAATGAATCATAAAAGTAAAAGTTGTATGGTATGAAAACTGAGTCTTAATCACACCACTCCACAGTGGTCGATCCCATTGGCCAAAAATAAAATAAAAAAAATCAAAGTCAGAAGTTTGTCACCAAGTGTGGCATCACTATTTCTTATAAAAGCAAGGTTCTAAAATTTATAGTTGTTTTCGTTTTATTCCATCTGTACTCTTTAAGAACAGCTCCAAAATAAACAGTTGGTTTTTGCAGTGTGAAAAAGTGGAAAATTAAGTGGAACTTTAAATTCATTAAAACAAAAGAAAAAAAAATTCTGTTGAAATAAATCGAAATGAATCTTGAATTAAATGGTATTAACTATATTTTAAAATAATAACAATGTGTTAAGCTTGTTGTAGATTTGTTATAAAATTAATATTTTTCCAGTGCCATTGTTAGTGTTCGTTCGTCCATATATGTAAATTTTAACTAGAGTTTGAGTTGTGTTCCCCCCTGAAGGCTCCAATGGGATTTTTTTTGGTTTATTAGTTAATATTTCAAGATTCTAAAATTGGTAATATCAGCTGCTCACTTTTGCTCGTCTTTGTGTTATCTCCCTCAGACCAAAGCGGCCTCGTTGTTTTTATGTCCAAATATGAATTTTTGTGTGGTGTTTGTTAATTTATGTTCGCGTTGCTCTGTAATTGTTATGCATGTAAAGAAATGTTTTTGTTTTTTTGCTTTTTCACCGACTTTTAATTTTATTTGTTCTTAATTTCATCCTTGTTATAAATTGTTTCTGCAATAGGCACATGTTATAATTGCAAAATTTCGCGCTCACATATTTTTGATATTTGGTGCTCAGAAAAAGGTGCAAATGCTGAAAAAGCTAGAAAAGTGAAGATGTCGTGAAAAACTATATTAGAAATGAGGGCTACACATTTGAAGAAAGTCAATTAGAAACACGCTTAAATTATAATTGCAAAAAATTTCAGAATTTTGGCAAAAATGCAATCGTATAAAAACAAGAGTTGAAAACACATATTCTCATTGGCTTGCCCAAATAGAGTCGATTTTATTAAACTCACAAACATCTGACTTGAATAAAGATGGAGGACGTCCTAGATTAAGTTTCGGAGAGTGTTCAAGCAGGACGAAGCGACGACGAATAGCAGAAATAAAAGAAATTGATGTCTCAGCTGCTGATGATTTGCGATTTGCTACCTTACAAAAGAACCCATCGATTTTTCAAGCAAATGTTAGTGAAGTTATATCGCTTATAAGTGAAGCAGGTTTAACAAAACATCAATATTTGGCAATAAGAAGGTTTATTAACAGTAAATTGACAATCATTTTTTACCTTGCTACGATAACATTTTGAAAGAAAAAAAGAAAAGTTACCCAGACAAAATAACTGTCAGCGAATCTCACGCTGAAGATGAACTTCAAAGTCTATTAGACCATACCGCTACTCGGATATTAGAACTACAGAGCGATGTTGTTAATGAAGTATTGGATGAGCCTGTAAACGGCCTTACACTAATAGGAAAATGGGGGTTTGATGGCAGTTCGGGACACAGCGAGTACAAACAGAAAGTTGAAAATAAAAGTTTGGATGATAGTAACTTATTTGTAACGTCATATGTCCCGCTTCAACTTGTAACAAAACCAGATGATGCTCAAATTACCAAAATAATTTGGAAAAATCCTCGACCATCGTCCACCCGCTACTGCCGTCCTATCAGGTTCCAATTTAAAAAAGAGACAGTTCACTTGTCCATCGACGAAGAGGCATACTACAAGAAGAAAATTGAACAGTTAATTCCCACAAAATTCAAAAATGCTAAGAAAACGATATATATTGACCATATTCTGCAACTAACAATGGTGGATGGTAAAGTATGTAATGCCTTAACTCAAACTTCATCCGCAAAGTGTTATATATGTAATGCAAAACCCACCGAAATGAACAATATTGAAAAATGTCTGCAGAAAGAAGTTAAAATAGATCACTATGAATTTGGATTGTCACCTTTGCACGCATATATTAGATTTTTCGAAAATTTTCTTCATATATCGTATAGGCTTGACCAAAAACAATGGCAAATTAGGTCTATAGAAGGAAAAGCAGAATTTCTCAAAAGAAAACAGAATATTCAATTACAATTCCGAGAAAAAATGGGACTAATAGTCGACAAGCCAAAAACTGGAGGGAGTGGGTCTTCCAATGATGGAAATACGGCTCGAGAATTCCTTAACAATGCTGGTGTGTCTGCAGAAATAACATGTATTGATTAAGTAGTAATTGAGAGATGTACAACATTATTGCAAACTTTGTCTTCAGGGTATAATATTAATGTAGACAAATTTAGGAAATATGCAGTGGACACTGCTAAGGAGCTGACAAATAAATATTTCTGGTACTATCTTCCCCCCTCAGTCCACAAAATTTTAATTCATGCTTCAGATTTTATTGAAATGCACTGGTATCGATTGGAGAGCTCTCTGAAGAAGCTGCAGAGTCCAGAAACAAAGATATAAAGAAATTTCGACTCCAGCACACGCGTAAAATTTCACGCATTTCAACAAATAATGATTTGTTTAACCGTTTGCTTTTAACTTCGGATCATTTTATAACGGGACAATGAAAGTTACCATGCAAGGACAAATCAATTTTATTAAAATCTGTTTTTGAATTGCTAGATTAATTTCTAAAACCATTTTCATATAAGGGGTGTTGTTACTAAAAAACAGCCTTAATATTAACAATTTTAAACCTGCTATAAAAAAAATAAAAACGCAATGTTTTTTAATTCTTTTTTTTTTATTTCAAAGAGTATTTATCGTTATATTTTTAAACAACTTTTTTATAATTTTGTATTACATATTATTTTATATGAAATTAGTCAATACTTTTATTTTTTAAAACTAATCTTGTAAACAAGTTGTTAACATATGAATTAAAAACATGTTTCGTACATTTTCTCAAGTTTTTGCTTACGTGGGGTGAATGTGGGTGCCTGGGTGAAGTATAAGGGGGGGAGGGGTATGAGTCATCAACCACTCCCATTTTATCATTAAATAGTTCTGACATATTTATAAAGCCGTGACCGAAGTTTCACAATGATACCTATACTGGAAGTATTTTTGGCCGCCAACTCCATACAGCTCCGACCACTGTGCACTCGTAGGCCTGACTTTAGAGGAGTGTTTAAGCGCATGACCAAAAGGAGCAGGAACGCGTGTATGCGAGATAGACGCAGGTTCTCTCCGCCTTAACTAGAAAACTTTCATATAGTCCATAATAAAAACATTTATCACAATGTTCAATAAAATCACTGATGAACGCTTAAATGCCAGAAACCGGTCGCATTAAAGGAACATTGTTGTTATGCATTTTTTAAATATATGCTTTCTTCTTCTGTACTAAGCACCACTGAAACTAAATGTTTAGTTTGTTTGGTTGTTCCATTGAAATTTCCCTTTAAAAATATGCAGAAAATGTCTTTCTCCCTATCCTACATTCGTAAATAGTTTCTCGTGTGGATTTAAAATATTCCGTTTAAAAAAGCAGCAATATTTTAGCAATGACATTTGTATTATTTGGACTTTATATAGATCATATTTCATATTCACTTTATGTGTGGGAGTTTTTCTGAAACCGATTTTCGAAACCAATTTTCAGCACTATTTAAATCGACATGGGCCCATACACGGTTTTAGGGTAGTAGCTAATATTACATTCCAGATAGATTTACTACGTATGGCAAAGTTCTACTCCCTCTTACCCGATTCTGCCCATATCTGAGCCGACCTTGCAATTTTATTACTAATGAACTTAAAGAACGGTTTAAGACCTACGCTTTCATATTACTCTAGACATTTCATAATAAGTGCCACGCCCAATAATTTGATGCTCCCATGACTACTTAGATCAATTCCGCTATAGCTGATGTCGCAAGAGATCATCATCTATTAACCACTAATATAATTTAACAATTAAGCACATTTTGTCTCAATCCTTTATCCGTATAATAAAAGATGGGTATAGGTCCAATATTTTTGGCAGTTACAAACATCAGGGCAAACTCATTATACCCTAACCACATAGTGGAAAACTTCTGTATTAGCAAATTTTACACAAAATATCTGAACTTGGGTCAAAAAATTTTTCTAATGCACATGCGCGAAAACAGTGGGGTATAGGAGAGTAAGGGAGGGTTCGGACAACAGAAAAGTGGAAGATTTTTTGATGGCTTTTGAGTAGTAAATTTTCGGGAAATTTTAACCTTTTTTAATTTCTAAATGACTTAGTGACTTTATATTTCTAACATTAATAAATAGCTTCGAAGTTACAAAATTATACAAAATTTATTTTACTTTAAAATCTTTTAAAACAAAAAAGTTACACTCATTTAAAAATTAAAATTTACAAAGAAATTTGAAATTTTAGCAAAATACTGAGAAAGTCCACTTTCTAAGACCATGTTCGCCGTGATATAGTTGAAACAGAATCGCATTTTTTTTTTGGCTCCCGAGGTTTACTGGTATTTACTTTCAATCGAATAACATAACTTTAAATCGGTAACCATAAAAAAATTTTTTTTGGCCGCATTCTCAAAATTTGGTCCACAGTGCGCCGTTCCGTCTGAGGCTATCATGAACAGGGTTACTTACTTCTAGTGAACGTGATTCAAAGACACCCTGTGCGGGCTACTATTTAAAATCGTCAAAATCCGTTCAACACATTCAATGAAAAAGTAAAAAGCTCTCGGAAAATTATGTTTTTATACTCCATCGTCTTGCTGTGACTACAGATTAATTTTTGGGTAGTCATGCACAGTCAAGCATTGTCACGTACTGTCACGGAGTGATCTAAATGTCATTTCCCCTCATCCGAGCGATCAAAAAATTGGCCCATACACTTGCTGTGAAAAAAAGATTTGCTTTGACTTAGTCACGCACAGTCACGGAAATATTCAAAACTCATATGCATAAGGAAAGAAAGAGTTTTAATAAAAACTGCGTTTTTTTGGGTTAATTTTATAATTATTAAAAAAAAATTTTTTTTAAAACTATTTTAAGCAATATTACTTCGCTTTTGCAATTTTGTTTTTGAATTTTCTAAGTTTTACCAGAGAAGTTACACTGTTAGCGAATATTGGTGTAAAAATTAGCAAATGTATTATTTTTAGATCAATGCAAATTTACTCTTCAAGAGTTTTTATTCTATGTGGACAGTGAATGCTTCAAATTAAAAGGGATATTAAAGGGTATCCACCCCACTCAACTCTACGAAGTGAGCCATTTTACTTCGCCGCACCTAACCAAAACTTGTTTAATTTTCTTAAATTTATCTTTATATTTAATACTTTCCTTATGTATGCTTCTTAAGGATACAGTTGCTTTCAATATTATTTCATTAATACAAAACAGTTTTTTCTTTAGTTTATTATCCGTTTCTCTTTTTTGTTTTTATGATAACGTTGTCACAACTGTCAATAGCAGACTTTCAGTGCGGAATAAAACGGACATAAAAAGTTAACTTTTTTTATATTTATTTCTTATATCAAAACAGTCTCTTTTTTGTTTTTGTTTAAAAAAAAAAAAAAAACTCATGTCAAAAGTCATTTATACTTCTACATTTTCTCTCTGTTTGACAATTAACACAACAACACTTGAGGGCACAGAAATGATAAACAATATAATAAATATTTGAAAGCAAGATAAAAGAAGAAAAAAGGTTAAACGTGAATTTTTTTTCTTTAAATAAATAACTATAACTTGATTTTCTTTTCGTAAGAAAAATGTCATAAAATGCATAGTTGGAGTAGGACAAAAGAAAAAGTTAGAGTAACACAAGATAAAGAAACATAAATGTATCATGTTAATTTCTTATAGGAACAAATGAATTTCATTATAACAGAAATTTCCACTGAAAATAAAAATAAAGCAAAAACGAAACTCGGAATATATATATATATATTAGGGCGGATCGACCAAATACCATGTTCTATGGGTTATTTCAAGAAAATTTGCCCGAGGAACCATAACTTTGAAATCGAGTCTGCTAGTTTGTGCGGGTAGGTATTTTTGCGATTTCCTTCATAATTTCGTCCAAAAACATTACGTTTGCTGCCATTTAAACTCCAATCGATGATTTCGGTACATTTCATGAACAAAATTTTTTAAAAAGTAAAATTGGAGATTTTGAAATAGAGCTAAAAAATACCTACCACATATCAATAGACGAGACCCAAAATATTTTACATAATATCATTTTGCGATCAGGCCAATGCAAAAATGTTGTTGTTGTAAATTATTTCAAAGTCTTTAAAAATGTGGCCTCGATTTTCTTAATCAAGTGGTCTGCGGTGCATTTATTGCCTGGGGAACTTGATATAACTTGCCTGTTTACAACCGATAATAGATCTTTTTATTCGAGAGATAATTTACTCTATATTATGGTTTATTAATTAATTTAATTAAAACGCAATTATTGGTATCAACATTTTAGTGAAAAATAAATTTTTTTTGATAATTTTTATATATAAATGCATATTTGAACTCAATGCGTGTGCAGAAATAATAGTCCGATTTGGCTCAAATTTTGCGCACTCAAGTTTGAGATACAGTGTCACAATAATCCAACCCGCACACCTCAAAATTGGACCAAATTTTTTTATACAAACCGCTGTCAACGTAATACATACACATGTTAATGTTTTGCTAAATTTTACAATACAATAAACAGTGTATTTGTTTATATGTTTATCTATTTCTTATTTTATCTATTTTGTTTTTTTTTTATATATAATTTTATATTATTTTATTTTATTTAATTTTATTTAATTTTTTTTGTTTCTTTTATATTTTACTATTTTAAATTGCAACCTAACAAATCAATGTATGTATGTCAATATAAGATCACACACTTTAACTAAAAAGATGTATATCTTGTTGTGTGTGATATCAATGTATATAAATAAATAAAATAAATAAATATATATTAAATAAATATATATTTGATTTGATTCGTTTTTATTTTATTTTGTTTAATTAAATTTTATTTTAGTTTGCTTCATTTTATTTTATTTTATTTTATTATATTATATTATATTTTATTTTATTTTAATTTAATTTCATTTTATTTTATTTTATTTTATTTTATTTTAATTTATTTTGTTTTTTTATTTTATATATATTTATTTTTTTATTTATTTCTTTTATATTTTATTTTATTTTATTTTATTTTATCTTATTTTATCATATTTTATTTTATTTTATTTTACTCTCTTTAATTTTATTTTATTTTATTTTATTTTATGTTATTTTATTTTATTTTATTTTATTTTATTTTATTTTATTTTTGTATTTTATTTTATTTTATTTTATTTTATCTTATTTTAATTTATTTAACTTTATTTTATTTTGTTTAATTTTATTTTATATTATTTTATATTGTTTTGTTTAATTTTTTTATTTTATTTTATTTTATTTGATTTTATTCTATTTTATTTGATTTTATGTTATGTTATTTTATTTTATTATTTTTTTACTTTATATAATTTTATTATATTTTATTTCTTTTATATTTGATTTGATTTTATTTTATCTTATTTAATTATATTTGATTTAATTTAATTTTACTCTCTTTAATTTTATTTTATCTTATTTTATTTTATTTTGTTTTATTTTTTTTATTTTATTTTGCTTTATTTAATTTTATTTTATTATATTCAATTTTTTATTTTCTTTTATTTTATTAAATTTTATTGTTTTATTTTTTTTTTTTTATATTATTTTATTTTATTTTAATTTTATTTTATCTTATTTTATCTTATTTTATTTTATTTTATTTTGTTTTATTTTTTTTTTTTATTTTATTTTGTTTTATTTAATTTTATTTTATTATATTCAATTTTTTATTTTCTTTTATTTTATTAAATTTTATTGTTTTATTTTTTTTATTTTATTTTCTATTATTTTATTTTATGTTAATTTTATTTTATTTTGTTTTAGAGTATCTTATTTTATTTTATTTTACACTCTTTTATTAATTTATTTAGTTTTATTTAATTCTTTTATATCTGATTTAATTTTATATTATTTTTTTTTTTTTTATTTTATATTATTTAATTTTATTTTATTTTATTTTTATTTCATTTATTTTTTATTTTATGTTATTTTATTTTATTTTGCATTTGCATTTTTTGTTATTTTATTGCATATTATGTTATTTTATTTTTTTTAAATTTATTTTAGTTTATATTATTTTATTTTATTTAATTTAATTTATCTTATTTTATGTTATTTTATTTTATTTTATTTTATTTCATTTTATTTTAATTTATTTTATTTAATTTTATTTTATTTTATTTTATTTTATTTTATTTTATTTTATTTTATTTAACTTTACTGTATTTTATTTATTTTTATTTAATTTTAAATTATTTTATTTTGTTTTATTTTATTTTATTTTATTTTATTTTATTTTATTTTATTTTATTTTATTTTGTTTTATTTTATTTTATTTTATTTTATTTTATTTTATTTTATTTCATTTTATTTATTTTTTTATTTTATTTTGTTTTATTTCATTTTATTTTATTATATTCAATTTTTTATTTTCTTTTATTTTATTATATTTTATTCTTTTATTTTATTTTATATTATTTTATTTTATGTTAATTTTTTTTTTATTTTGTTTTATTTTATCTTATTTTATCATATTTTATT